>PUQB01000306.1:32635-296243 GCA_003024785.1 Selaginella tamariscina | reverse complement strand
TATATCCTTCCCACTCTCAGTTTTCCACATATATATTGTTTTTGATATTTTTCCATTATATTGCCCATGAAATAACAAGAAATTCTACTAATGTCTAACTATGCTCCTAACAACATGTACCTTTCTAGAAAATACATAAGTGCCATCAAACATTTAATCAGTTAAAAGAGTTATTAACAACTCTTCATGTGCTTTAGTATTTATTTTCACTTGGCCATTTATCTTATGAGTCAACACATTGGATAATTGCATTGGAGGCATTATTGAAAGTCACAAATACTTTTGAACTGCTTTAATCAAACATACCTAAGATAATGTTAAAGATATGTGAAAGAACTACCCTAAGTGAGCCAAAATCAAACTTAAGACCATCATCCATGATCAATATTGTTGATTTCATGCACTGAAATATTTGCATAAGATTGTTTATGAGATTGTCCATTACCATATAAGATGTCCAAGATTTTATTGGCACATGTTAAAGATAAGAACATTAATCAACCAAGGATTCTGTTGTTGAAGACATATTGAAACTGGTATTAACTAACACAGTTATTGAAACCCACACACATATGCAAAAAAAGAAAAATCGGATGATTGGTGGAACTTACAACTCATGATATGCATACCGAAAAAAATGTGGATTGAAGTTTCCATCGCATAGGATCCCTTTGTCTTTTGTGCAATTATTCATTTCTCATAGCAATTTGTCTGAGGGATTATCACATTGTCAGAGACCACAACAACTATAAGAACAACTTCCAACAGACACGACCTCCAACCTAGGTGTGGTGTCAGCAATTCAAATAGATGTGTGCCTTGGGATTCAACATGCTCAAAAGTGAACTTGGTTAGGCTAACCTACATTATTTTGATTGATTCTGCCACATTCCATTGATTTCTACTCTCAAACATGAACATGTGTAAGAGCTAGAGGATTGCATAGCATTGACCATGAGGCATACCTCGAGCTTGAGAACGACCTTAAAAGGGTAGGTCATGCTTGTGCATATGCTGCAACATCCATCACCATCAGAACATCATGAAACATGAGTAATAGGCAATCCAAGTAGACATCACTAGGGACCAACTTAAAACATTGAGCCAATGCAAAAGCATCCTCCAATGTTGTAAGATGAGATATGAATGCATCGAACCAACAATTACAATTGCATGGCCAGCTTAACATATTGAGTTTGATTGTTCTAACATATTCAAATATGTCCAAGTAAGATCACCAAACCTAATACTGAAATGCATGACAGTCTCATCAAGCTATTGTCAAATGGCATGTAAATGTTGAAAAGCATCATCCAAATCTTCAACCTTATCAATTATCCATTTGAAAAAAGCAGTCAAATAGCTACTATCATAACTTTTCTCTCTCCCTTTAAGCCAACAAAGCAAAGGGCCAATTGGTGTTTATGAAAGGGCCCCTGGTCATGATAACCTAAGTGCATTTGAGTCTTTCCCATATATTTTACATATCCCACAATCTTTCTCAGGTAGTCAACCCACCAAGTTAGAATTATGACACTCATCACCCTTTGAGAGAGTGGATGCTCTCATCCATGAACTCAGGTGTCACGACACCGTACTAGGTCTGGAGCGTGGTTAGGTGTCATCCTGATCAATGTGGCCTTTGGTCCAAAGTCACCTCTACTCCAGAGGTAGGGGGTTTCAAATCCCTGGAACGTGACAGATTGATCAGGATAACCTAGTCAACAAAACCTAGGCAACTCGTAATAGGGTTGGGCCCTAGTATGTGTTGACACCTTGACCCAGGCTAGTGGTCATGACCTCCCCTGGCCTACGGTATCCCCAGTAGTTCCACCGAGAAAGGGCCGAGGGGGAGGTGGTGTCACGACACACGTACTAGGTCTGGAGCGTGGTTAGGTGTCATCCTGATCAATGTGGCCTTTTGGTCCAAAGTCACGCCTACTACTCCAGAGGTAGGGGTTCAAATCCCTGGAACGTGACAAAGGGTTGCTATTATGCCTTCCTCCAAGGGTGTCACTCATGACAAATAGTGCAATTCAAAGGCAATCAATATGTTAATTGCATAGCTCGTAGCCAGTTCAAAGGTGATTGGTACGTAACCTAACTCTCATCATTGGCCATCCTCACATCATATGTCAATTAGGCCAGAGGTGATCTCGAAGATGCATGGTTGTACAAATGTGATCGAGGGGTCTAGTTAGGTAAAGATAAGCGCATCAACCTTGTGAATGAGCTTTAGACAATTGAACATGGGACTGCTTCGATATCAAATGTCATAACCTTTCCTTCTCCATACCAAATGTCATAACTTTCCCTCTCCCCTTAAGCCAACAAAGCAAAGGGGTTTATGAGAGGCCCCTAATCATTGATGACCCAAATCTGCTTGGGTTTTTCCCACATATCCCACATATCCTGCAGTTTTTACCTAGATGGTCAACCCGCTAAATTAAAATTATGACAATTACTATCTTGTTGGATCTCTAATGCTATTGTCTTGTTGAATTTATAATGCTAGTTTATTATACCACTTGAGAGATACTTTCTCCAAACATGTGGGAAACTCCTGAAGTGCACGTTTGTCAAATCGTTAATGATAACAAACAATCACATAAAAATGATTTAACCAATGGTAAACATCAAGCCCAAAAGTTTGTGGATGAACTCTCGGATTTATAGAGTCATTAGAAGACAAAAGAAGATGTAAACACAAAAGAAGACGATCCACCATCAACGAATTTCAACAAAAGCTACTCATGAGAAAAACAACAATAAAAAAAAGGGAGAAAAATGATTAAGAGAGAAGAGTACCCAACTTCTCCATCAATGAAAGAACAAGAAATATGTTGTATTTTATAATGAGAAACCCTGTTCATATAGTGGGTCTCCCCTACCACGTGGCACACATGTGACACATGGCACTAACATATGGAAGTCAAGTCAATATATATATATAATATATTTAACTTGGGTGCCAAGGTTAAAATTCTTGGCAATTGCAAGCAGTTGACTTGCAAATGTTAAGTTGCCACAAATTCTTAACAATTGCGAGTGGCCAATTTGCAAATGTCAATGTTAGAATTCTTGGCAATTGCGACACAAATGCCAAGATTATTTTGACTCTTAGAGGTCGAGGTCAAACTGAAAGTAGTCAACTTGCAATGTAGCCAATTGGAGTAAGGCGAGCTATGAGCAAACCACTCAAAGTTGTGACCTAGGTGAATTGCAAGCAAATTGTATGCAATCTGGCCCTATGGGATTATGTGGAGCTATGAGCGGGTTCACTTGCATATGTTTTTAGATAATGAAAACATATTTTAGAGAGAAAATTAATTTATGGGTAGGGTGCAAACAATGGGATTCAATAACATTAATTAGGTGAATTCAAAAATAAAAATCCTAAATTAAAGATAATTTAATAGCCTTAAATGTTCATTTAAGATCTTTTAGGGCGTTTCTTCACCGACCCCATAGCACTCCTCACACTCCAAGTTAGGAAGTGTTTGGGGTAAATTTCCCCCACAACCCCATAGCATTATGGGGTGTCGCCTTAGCGCAATGGGGTACGTTGACTACTAAGTGTGTTGTGTATTGTGTGTGTGTGTCTGATGATCATTTAATGTGAATTTGCAAGATTAGTGACAATGATATAATGTTTAACACACACAAACAAGTTTTCTACAACATTATGTGGCATACATGTATATGCACTCATAGATCTATGTTTGTCTATCTCTCTCCCACACACCCACACCCACTGAGGAAGAAACATAAATCTTTATATTATTAGAAACATGAAAAGCATGAGACAAAGAATTCTAAGATGGCTTAATTAAGGCAGCACCTATAAACAAGGATTATATAGAATATATCTTGATTTACTTTGAGATATATATGGATGCTGACTTGGATGTTAGAATTAGGCCAAAGGTTGCCTAATATGGTATAGCCTCCTTATATTTTGTTAATCTTGTATGTATCCTTAAAATTGAATGCACATCCTTTTCATTGGTAGAGATGCCATGTAGTTCCTAGTTCATCTTTTTCTTCTTTTTCCCACAAAAGACGCACATGCTTAGATTGAGCACTTTCAATGGTGGTTGCATATCATCAATGGGACCCCCTCCATCAATTTCATGAGTTATTGCCCTACTTGTGTGGACTACTGCCTTTTTGTTTAAAACTTGGCCCTGGCATTTAAGGTAACAATTAATTTGTCTTTATCCTCATTGGTGAGTGTCATACGGATGCCTCCGTATGTTTTGTAGTTACAACAAAAAGGTGGTAAAACAGTTGCACAATTTAGAGTTCATTTTAAAAATCACCTGGCTTGGTGGATCCTAAGTGGTTAAGAAAGGGCTATTTTATCAAATGTTTGGTATAGCCAGAGTCTTTGTTCATAAACATTGCCCAACAACCTTAGAGGATGCCATCTAAATCGCACAAGCACTTAAAGATGGTGCTACTTTCTTTGTTGTTCATGTTTAACCTGAATTGCTTAGACCAACCCCTCTTCCTCCAACTGCTCATCCACAATCCATGAAGGTAAATGTTCAATTCCACATGCTACATTTAAGCCCGTGTGATAAGGACAAGGACGAGGACATGGTTGTGGGTATAAAGGCCGTGGATGTGGTCAATAGCACGGCCATGGTATACAATGTTTTGAGTGTCAAGGATTTGAGCACTTGGTTGTTGAGTGTGCTAATTGTCAATGTCCGGCTCATCAAGGGGTACAAGACAATGATGAGTAAAAAAACTAATTCCTGTCACCAATGCAACAAAGGAATTATGTGATGGGATTTTACAACCTCTGTGTTTTCATAGTGTGGTGTTACAAGGTGTGGTTGGGGCACTCAAGAAGGAACTTGTCATTTTTTTTCTTTTAAAGGTTTTGTGTGTAATCATCTGATATCAGTTCTTCTTGATTTTGGGTCGGCCATCTCGTCCATTCGAGACTCCTTAGTGACACAATGCTCTTTTTTAATGAAACCTACTTAACAAATACTTCGAGTATTATACATAGGCAACAAGTTTTTTGCTATCTCTTTCCAAGTTTGTTATGCCCTTATTCGGCTAGGGTCATATTTTAAGGCATTGCCTCTTTGGGTCATGCCTTCCCAATTGTATAATGTGATTTTGGGTTTTAATTGGATGCATGTTAAGGGTGTGCATATGAACTTCAGCACGAGGGAGGTCTTCATTCCTTGTTAGTCCCCTTTACAAGCACAATCTAGAGTTTGTGCATTTCTTTAGGTTGCTGTAGATGTGGTCTTTCCTCCGAATTCATTTCCAAAACATCATCAAAATGATATGGAAAAGGTTCTTCATTGATTTCCAGATCTACAACAACCATTGATGGTTGGGAGGACTGTGGTCAACACTCATCATTAAATTGATACAAAAGATGTTGCACCAATAAAAGCTCTAGTTCATCGACAATCTTTACGAGAAAAGTAAGAGATGACACAAATTGTTCAAGATATGTTAACTCAAGGAGTGATGTGTTCATCTTGTAGCCCATGGGCCTTTGAGCTTCATATCATTGACAAAGTAAATGGCAGTAGGCATTTCATGATTAATTTTTGGCTTTTGAATAATGTCACGTACTAAATAGTTATCCCATGTCACACATGGATGACATTATTAATAAATTGGGAAAAAGTCATTGATTCATGACATTAAATTTAGCTTCAGCTATTAACAAGTTCCTCTCAATTTGGCAAATGCGGCCAAGACTGCTTTTTGAACACTTAATGAATTGTATAAGTTCACGGTAATACCTTTTGGTTTGAAAAATGCTCCAACAATGTTTAAACAACTCATGGACAAGTAATTCAAGGTTTGGAATGTTTTACAAGAGTGTTTATGAACAATCTTCTAGTGCATTCATTGGTACATAGAAAGAACATTTGACTCACATGGAGCAAATCTTATTACAATTGTGGTAATACCAATTGATGTTGAAATTGTTAAAGTGCAAGTTTAGTTAAACTTATGTGAAGTATTTGAAAGTTGTTCTCGCTCATGAGGGTTTGTCCAGATCCAACAAAGATTCAAGCGGTGAAAGAATTCTCAATTCCAAAACACATCACGAACTTTTAAAGATTTCTAAGCATTATGACTTACTTGGCGCAATTTATTTCATGTTTGGTTAATAAAATAGCTCAATGTGTACTTTGTCCCATTCCCTTTCTTTTCATGGTCATCTCAATGTCAGTCCTTCTTTAAGTCTTTTATCCATATCTTAATCTATATTTCTCTTCTTCATTATCCTGTTTTCTCACCTCTTTATTTTTGTATTGATATTTTAAATATTGGTCTAGGTGCCAATCTCATATAAGAAAATTCAGAATCTGATCAACAACATCCTATTGTATATGCCAATTGAAGCCTCAATGATCCACCTTAATTATTCAATTATGAACAAAGAGTTTTTATTAGTTGTTTAGACATTTAACAAGTTTCATGCTTATCTTCATGGTTCTTTAACCTTTGTAGAACCATGTTACAGTACATTTAATGTTAAAGAAAAAATATCTAATGGACATTAGCATTACAAGATTATCAATTCATAATTCATTATTATTTAAGTTCTTTCATAGTAGATGTGGATGCTTTATCACACGCAGTAGTTGCTGTGAGTGTCCTATTATCCTTATAACCCACATCTTACCTACTTATAGAACTTTTATAATTGAAATGAATTATTTAGTCAGTCTGCACCAAACAGTCAAGACCAAGCAACATTAGCATTAGCATTAACACCACACACATATATATATGGCTGTGTGTATATGGATGGACGGAAACTAGTTTTAATTTTTATACAAATGACAATCCCAATTCTTCCTGGCTTGTTTGGTTAAAGCTCAAGTGAATTTCTCATTTCCAAATGATAAATTTTCCCAGAATGATACGTATCTATCGGGAACCGCGGAAAACTTAGGAGATCGAATCCTCTTAGCATCAAACGGTACACCAAGCCAAGCATTGTACATCAGATATCTTACAAAGGAGTCTTACACTTCCTTAAGCACTGAGTTTGTCTTTCAGACGGTTGGTGGCCCCAATGACACTGTCACAGCATTTGCTCTGATTGGAACATCATATAATTTTCCATCATGTGCTACATCTGGTCTTGCATCCGATTTGTATTCTTGTAATGTTATACATCGGTTTCAACTGGGCTGATCCCGATCAACTGAATCTCATCGTTAATTCTGATAATTCTGATAATTCTAGTGTTATAGTGAATTCCACTGTAGCTTAACAAAGAACCTCACACTCAAGGTATGGTTACAGTATTATCGAGCTCCATACTCTGTTGTCCGTGTATGGATTGCTCAAAATGGTACATCTCAGCCCAACTCTCCACTCATTGACTACAATGTTTCACTCTTAGATAGCAAATATCTATTTCCAGGCTTCTTTGGGTGGTGTTTAGACAACTCTACATGCATTCAGACTATTTATTCCTGGTCATTCTCCACATTTTCCAATACTACTCCAAGGAGAGCTGCCTTGAGTTCACATACACTGGTTGCAGTACTAGTTCCTATCGCAACTTGCATTTTAATTGGATTTGGGGCGTTCTATATAAATAGGCATATTCAAGACAGGCGTAGAACAAATATAGCACTGATGAAGCAGGCACTATTAGCCACAAATGCCCCAGCGACTTACACATTCAAAGAAGTGAGATATGCAACGAAAAACTTCAAGGAGATAATAGGCAAGGGGGAACTTGCACCGTGTACAAAGGTCAACTGCAGGTAAGTGCTTACTTAAAAGATGCATGCCTAGTAAACTTTCAACTTGATTTCTTTGTAGTGCACTGCTACATCATATGTTGAAGTTGCAGTGAAAGAACTACATGAAGGTAGTGCTTCAGAGCACAGTTCTTGGAGGAGCTTAACGTTATCAGTCGGGTGAGGCATCACAACTTGGTTTCTTTGAAAGGCTGGTGTCATGAGAATGGGAAATTGTTCCTTATATACGAATTGATGGCAAACGGGAGCTTGGACAAAATACTGTTCAGGTCCTCAAACTCAGAGAACCCTCTTACCTGGTGCCAAAGAGTGGATATCTTAAAGTCTGTAGCTGAAGCACTTGCATATTTGCATGGAGGGTTAGAGAAAGGATAGTTCACAGGGATATCAAAGCTGCAAATGTGTTGTTGGACGAGAAAATGTCCGCTAAACTTGGTGATTTTGGACTAGCAAGGTTGCTGTTAAACACTATGGGCGCTGAAACCATGACAAAAGCAGGAACTTTAGGTTATATTTCTCCAGAGCTTGCTTACACAGGCAGAGCAACAGAGAAATCGGACATATACAGTTTGGAATACTTGTCCTGGAGGTAGTAGCTGGACGAAGATGCTTAGAATATAGGTTAAGTGAGGTTGACGAGAGCAAGGTGGTACTCGTTGATTGGGTTTGGAGAATGCACCAGGTTGATAGCCTTGCTGAGGTTATAGACTCGAGGTGTGTGGATGCAGATGTGGAGAAGCCCTAGATATTATATGTTTAGCATTGTTATGCTGCTGTTTGGATCCAGAAGAGCGCCCTACCATGAAACTTTGTTGCCAGGTTCTGAATGGTGACATGGAGCTGCCATCTTCTCCATCAAAGAAGCCGAGTGTTGTGATTAACTTACTCATGAAGAGTGAACTACCCTCTTCTCTAAGCAGTCAGGTGATTGATAATAAAATTCAATGTAACAAAAGAAATTCGTCATCTCCAATGAAACAAAACAACTCTCATACATTGAAGTATAAATACAATACTATACCAAAATGGGCCAACCATGCAGGGCAAAATCAGTTTTTTAAAAGAACAAAACTAAGTTTTGACTATTTTAATTCATGATAAAGGAGCAAGTTGTGCACAACAAAGATTGGGCAATAAGGCGTTACATCGAGAGAACCAGATGCTAATGTATTCGTTCGATGTCCAACATGACATGTGAAGCACCAATTTGTCCTATCGGTTTGCTTGGTGTACTTGCTTTAAGGTTTATGGGTGTTGTTCAATACAAAACATAACAAGAGTACCCAACTTGTGCAAACATGTCCATGTATTGATAATATTTCAAATTTATGTGAACTTGTCTTACAACCCTTGGCACCGAGGTCCTAGATATTAAACCCTAGAGGAATTGTCTTATAGTTGTTATGATTGAGACCTTGGTGCTGAGGACTAGATCATCTTTTGCTATTGCCCACCAGTAACTTGGATGCAAGAAATTTCAATACCTTGGCATTAAAGTTCCATGTTTTACACATACAATCCTAACACTTGTACATAAACATAAAAATTGTTAATACCCCTTGGCATTAAGGGTACCTGCATTGTTTTCCTTGACAAGCCTCAGCACTCAGGGGACTACTTAGTGTGGAGAACAAGGCATTGGGAACATCAGCACAATGTTTATCTTCATATATGTTCTATGGCAACCATATTATGATATTTATTGTCTACTTATTACAATTCATTATAACACATTTCTTGTGCATGAAATATCATCTATCCATATTGTTTTAGAAAACATGTGGAAAGGTTCCCCTAACCCTTGGCTTGTTGCAAAGGGAATAAACTTGACATTAGAGGAAATAGTTTTTATGAAGGGAGTGGGGTTCTCTTTTTGTATGGTGTCTAGCTCTTTTGCTCAAACACCCACCATGTCCACCCCCATGGGCACCGAGTCTGTCATAATTTCTTATTATCACTCCTCTTTACTTTGAATGTTGATTATGTTACCTACTGAACTATGTTGACAAGCCCTAGATGTAGTAAGAAACAACCCCACTTAGTGCACTTAAGTGTTTAGGGATAGTCTGGCTGGCTGTCCTTAGATATCTCAAGAAACTTTAAGCGAAGGTAGCACTTACCTTCTAAAAAACTCTTACCATGTCTCGGTTAGGTTCCTAGTTGGCTTCGGTGAGTTCAGCATGTTGGATATGTTTAAAAATACCCCTAAGGTTGACATGTTAGGGTTTAGGGGTCGATGGGTAAACTCACCAAATATATTCTCATTGGAAATGAGACTCCATGCTAGCCCACTTTAGGGGGCTATGTCATATATATTAAGTAGTACATGTAGTGAGGGTTTCTGGCTTTATGACTGAGCTCGTTACTCTTTTATCGATGCAAGCCTCTAGCTTGTGTCGTTAATGGATAACCCTCTATTGTGCCGCCTCAACTTCCAAACAATAGGGGTATGTCCCACCTTTGGGGTAGCTTATCCTTAACATTGGCGAATCCATGCCTAAAAGGTCTTGTCGAAATGCACGTTTCAAGAGTCAAAGGTTGAGGCATGTTTTCAGCCTCCTCCTTCACATCAAGTTAGGTGTAGCACTCACGATTAAGCAAAGCACATTTGTGTCCTTGTCCAATTGTGGGCATGAGACCTTGGCTGATAGGTTTTTGTTACCCAATTCCTGAGGGTTCATAAAGGGGATTCTAGAGTTATCATTTAGGAGTCACATTCGTGGCACTTGGTGTAATTCTTGAATCTAAGGGGCTATTGCATAATAGCCCACATCGGAGATAGTGTCACATGAAGATGTGACTAGGCTATATGACACATGGTACTATGCTTGAGACATGCCCTTTAAGATTGTGTCATAAAGTTGTCACCAAGGAGTTGGATATTTGCAAAACAAACATGCTTGTACTCACACTAGGTGCTAAGCCTTGAGCATCAGCTCAAGGGAGGTTAGGTCTTATAACTAGGTGTGCTTTTGGCATATTTGGCTAAGGGGTGTTCTTCTTAAGATCTAAGGGTTAAACAACCTAAGTTCATTAACAAGAGCTCTTTCATGAAGCACTTGCAAAGTCGTATACTTAGGGTTATCTAAACTTAGCCTTAGGGAGTTTACTTAACAGAACACTCGTGTCCGCCTACGCGCACACTTGTGTTCTCATTAAATACTAGTCCTAGGTCTAAGATACAACTTGGCCACTCAAACCCTTAGGGTTAGTTGTGGTTTAGGGTACCCCTTGTTGCCCTAAAGGAGTTGTACTCTTGGATGATGGTGATTCCTCAAGGGGTTACTTTAGGATCATATTTATTAGGACATGATCATAAAGTCTACTCAAGTTATCCTCTAGGGTTTGGGAGGAAGTTATTCTAGGGACTTAGGGTAATACTCTGAGTCTTCTACCTAATTAAGTATCTAAGTCAGACTCTTGAGGTCATCTTAAAAGATTTAGCATTGCTCACAGATGGTGTTGATGTCGAATGGCCACTTAGCAGCCACGTGTTATCACATGTTGGCCCTTCAGGTAAAAACTCTAACAAGGTTAAACATATTAACTATGCCCCTTTTTAGAGATGTCCCTACAACGAGAGATGATAAGCAGATTAGAAGTAAATAAAAAGTCTCCAACAAGGCTAGCAAGAACGTTGCTTATGGGAATTTAATTAATGGTGATCTAGTCATGCACAAGGTATTTGAAAATTCTATTTAGCATATAATAGACTAGTGATACATGAACATACACCATGCTCTCTATAATTGTCATGTGACAATTCCCCATTCCATGACTTCTTGGCTAATTGTCAACCATAATAATTTATTTGCCATATGCATTTGGTGACTTTGATGGAACATCCCGTGAAGCAATCAAGGATATCCTCAGCATCAAGGATTCCTGAGTAAAGTTTATGGTATATTCTGTATGGAAGTGCACTCTGCAACGTGCATATATCCAAGCATGCAAATTAGTCGCTCTCATGTTTGTATATGCCTATAAGTTTAGGGTTTATTTTTTTCAATAATATTTTAATGTTTTGGCAACTTTTGAACACGCCTTTGCTGAATGTTTCAAGGACATTTGGCTGCAACTACATTGCCATTCAATTGTGATTCAAATTACATTTAATTAAATATAATTAATTAGCCTTTAAGATTATTTGTACACTATTGTAATTTTTAGTACATTTAGGAACAATAAAAAGAACATTATATTAGTCTTTGAATTTGTTTATTAATTAGCTTTGTCCTGGTAACATGCTTATAAAAAATTACAATATTTTTTATATTTGTAAGTATTCAATATTTCTGATATAATTTGTAAGTATACAACATATATAAATTTTATATAACATCAAACATTAATTAATATATAATTATATAGTTATATGAATATATCATACTTAAAAGTGATGCACAAAATGATATATATTAAAAAGTGCCATATATATTAAGTAAATTATATTTACTAAATTTACATTAGGAATTATCAATTTTAATGACATCATTTAAAACACAGCTTATAATAAATTATTGAGTTTTTTGTTTTAACATTAAATTAAAAAAAGTGTAACTAATTAAGCTGTGCAACGAGAAACTCATATATTAATTAATATTAATATACAAAATTGCTTACATTTCCTAAATTCTATATTATTTTTCTTATAATTTTACTAGCTAGAACGATTTATATTAATTCTATGGTATGAAAATTATATTTTAAAAATTTAATTAGCTACGTAAATATATAATTTAAACCTTAATTATTAATCTCAAATAATTTAATTAAATACAAGGTCACATTTTCTTATATATGGTAAGTAAGACCTTTTGGGTTAATACCTGCTTATAGAACATTTCAATTGAACTTTTATAATTGAAATGAGTCAGTCTGCACCAAACAGTCAAACGTCAGTCTTGAACCTAGCATTAGCATTAACACACACACACACACATATATATGGGTGTGTGTGTTGGAAACTAGTTTTAATTCTTTATACAAATGACAATTCCAATTCTTCTTAGCTTCTTACTGGCTTGTTTGGTTAAAGCTCAAGTGAATTTCTCATTCCCAAATGATAAATTTTCCCAGAATGATACGTATCTATCGGGAACTGCGGAAAACTTAGGAGATCGAATCCTCTTAGCATCAAACGGCACACTAAGCCAAGCATTTTACATCAGATATCTTACAAAGGAGTCTTACACTTCCATAAGCACTGAGTTTGTCTTTCAGACGGTTGGTGCCCCCAATGACAGTGTCATAGCATTTGCTCTGCTTGGAACATCATATAATTTTCCATCATGTGCTACATCTGGTCTTGCATCCGATTTGTATTCTTGTAATTTGTTATACATCGGTTTCAACTTGGCTGATCCCGATCAGCTGAATCTCGTCTTTAATTCTGATAATTCTGATAATTCTAGTGTTATAGTGAATTCCACTGTTAGCTTAACAAAGAACCTCACACTCAAGGTATGGTTACAGTATTATCGAGCTCCATACTCTGTTGTCCGTGTATGGATTGCTCAAAATGGTACATCTCAGCCCGGCTCCACTCATTGACTACAATGTTTCACTCTTAGATAGCAAATATCTATTTCCAGGCTTCTTTGGGTGGTGTTTAGACAACTCTACATGCATTCAGACTATTTATTCCTGGTCATTCTCCACATTTTCCAATACTACTCCAAGGAGAGCTGCCTTGAGTTCACATACACTGGTTGCAGTACTAGTTCCTATCGCAACTTGCATTTTAATTGGGTTTGGGGCGTTCTATATAAATAGGCATATTCAAGACAGGCGTAGAACAAATATAGCACTGATGAAGCAGGCACTATTAGCCACAAATGCCCCAGCGACTTACACATTCAAAGAAGTGAGATATGCAACGAAAAACTTCAAGGAGATAATAGGCAAGGGGGAACTTGCACCGTGTACAAAGGTCAACTGCAGGTAAGTGCTTACTTAAAAGATGCATGCCTAGTAAACTTTCAACTTGATTTCTTTGTAGTGCACTGCTACATCATATGTTGAAGTTGCAGTGAAAGAACTACATGAAGGTAGTGCTTCAGAGCATCAGTTCTTGGAGGAGCTTAGCGTTATCAGTCGGGTGAGGCATCACAACTTGGTTTCTTTGAAAGGCTGGTGTCATGAGAATGGGAAATTGTTCCTTATATACGAATTGATGGCAAACGGGAGCTTGGACAAAATACTGTTCAGGTCCTCAAACTCAGAGAACCCTCTTACCTGGTGCCAAAGAGTGGATATCTTAAAGTCTGTAGCTGAAGCGCTTGCATATTTGCATGGAGGGTTAGAGAAGAGGATAGTTCACAGGGATATCAAAGCTGCAAATGTGTTGTTGGACGAGAAAATGTCCGCTAAACTTGGTGATTTTGGACTAGCAAGGTTGCTGTTAAACACTATGGGCGCTGAAACCATGACAAAAGCAGGAACTTTAGGTTATATTTCTCCAGAGCTTGCTTACACAGGCAGAGCAACAGAGAAATCGGACATATACAGCTTTGGAATACTTGTACTGGAGGTAGTAGCTGGACGAAGATGCTTAGAATATAGGTTAAGTGAGGTTGACGAGAGCAAGGTGGTACTCGTTGATTGGGTTTGGAGAATGCACCAGGTTGATAGCCTTGCTGAGGTTATAGACTCGAGGTGTGTGGATGCAGATGTGGAGCAAGCCCTAGATATTATATGTTTAGCATTGTTATGCTGCTGTTTGGATCCAGAAGAGCGCCCTACCATGAAGCTTTGTTGCCAGGTTCTGAATGGTGACATGGAACTGCCATCTTTTCCATCAAAGAAGCCGAGTGTTGTGATTAACTTACTCAACCAAGATTCAAGTTCGTCTTTTTCAGCTTTTTCCATATGTACCTCGTCAGCCGATAACAATCTTACATAATAACACGAATTTTATTTTAGTCGTTTGGATTTACCTCCTCTGAACATTTCAAAGTTTAATTGTTAATAGGTAAGTCATTATCAAGAGTTGTCAACGCTGAGCTATTATTGATATTTGAAAACGAGATTCGATGTGCCGGCATGGGCATTAAACAAGAATTTTTCTAGCTATGACCGCCTGAATGAAACCTGATAACTACAACAATTATATAATCTATATGCATTTACAAGTAAAGCCTATTGTGAACATTCCTCTATCTGCTGCATGCGTGTGCATTTGCAAATAGAGCATACTATGAACATGTCTGCTGAAGGTGTCCAGGCATATGCATTTATAAAGATAAGATGCCTGAGTGGAATACTTTCTCATGGAACGTTAGACACGTTGAAGAAGCATATGAAATATTCTTGAATATGTTAGAGAGAGAATTTTTGTGTCATGGAACTGTGTATTCTCGAAAGGATACCTGAGCTCTAAGCGTGGAGCCTAATGTGTCTCTTTTACGTGCATCTCCCTGGGCTGTGTTCACGATGGGGATAGTAAATAGGAGGGCTTTCTTTCATGACATGTAGAACATTTGGATAGCTACATTTTGCTACCGCATCATGCAACGTAAAGTGAAAAATGCATTCTCTCTTTCTCTCTCTCGCACACACACAATATATGAAGTGTCAAGCAAGCAATGTGTGGTGCATTTGTACTAGAGTTCATGTTTTCTTTTTGAAGAGCACTATATGCAATGCAGGTGTGTGCAGAAATTACGAGGGACCAGCAACGCACAATGACTTTTTGAAGGTTTGGAATTATGTGTTCGACTATTCCCAAGCAGCTAAACCTTCAATTTGACTTTAGAATCACAAATTAAGCAATTTGATATTTTTTAAAGCCTCATATTTATTAATAAATATTAAATAATCATATCTTAAAAAGGTTAATTCATAAAAATATATTAAAAATGATAATAATTAATTTAAATTAAGAGTTGTTACTCTCAATGTATAAAAAATGTTTTCTTTCAAAATTATTAATTAAATAGCTATAATTATAAATTTTAAGAAAATATTATTGCCAATTAATAACTAAATCCTTTTAAAAACTACTAAGTACACTATTAACTATACATTAACTAATTAATTAAAATTCTATTAGATTTTAATTAAACATGTATTTAATTTAAACATTTTTTTTATTCCAAAGTTAGCCTCAACCACATCATTTGTTTTTGATTTAATATAAAGATTAAATGACACTTTAAACATCAATGATGATGTGGGTTTTTGTGTTATTTCTTTGTCCACCACATAAAGTATTGATCACTTGTGCTAATATATGAATTCATTCCATCCATTCCATTAGACCTGCATTTGCTAGTTCTTTGAGCTAGATGGATTAACCAAGTTATACTAAATATGCCTAAATTTTCAAAATCTTTTGAATTCCCTTCGATGGTGATAAATAATCTAGGCTTGTATGCTATAGGATTCATGTAATGAGCATCTTATTTTATTATTATGTTTTCTTAAAATTATTCCATACTAACTTTTTAAAATTCCTTTTATATGATCAATTATACCTCAAACTCAATCCAAGTGTTTATTTCAATCTTGGAATGCAAATTTTGTATTGATACATCTTATTAGTAATAATAAAAAGTTCTTGAATGAGTTTTGTGATAATTATTGTCTCTGCATAATATACATTTCAATTACTTTTTTACTTATTAATGTAAATACACATTTCTTATGCTCAAAGCTCAACCATGTTCTTTATATATGAATCTTCGTTTTGAGGGAGCTACACTTGGAGAAGTTATTGTGTTTTACAATAATAATTTTTGAATTTGGAGTTTCACAACTTGTAAAGGTGAATAAGCTAATTGGTTGAAGATCAAGATTCCATTGGCCTTTTCACAAATTGTCTCTTTGATATATATTGATGAGATTACCTTAAGTCTCCTAATACTTTTTTTAATGTGCAGCTCTTGTGAGACATTAAATTAATTATATTGTCCAAGGATTTTAGTTGATAAGATATGCGATATTATTTTATTTAAGTCAGAATTGTCATGTTCAACATGTTTGCATTGTACATCCAATTGCTTCTATATCAAATTACACATATTAATAATATATTAAATTAAAAGTGCATGCCTTTGGATGTTACATAAAGAATGTGGATTTTAATATGTTGTATATCATATACCATGCATTTGGGCAAACAATACATCTATCAAACACTAATCCCCAATTTATATCATCTTTAACCACTTGCCAATATCTTACTTAGAACACTATACACATGTTGCACCTTTTTTATTCTAAAGCATCTAGTGATATATGGTTTATACTTGTAAAATTACTTTGTGCTTGGCATGTTGTTGGCAATGCTTGTTGCAATAATCCATCAATATGATGTGTGAGATGAAATTTTTACAATCTCACTTACATTGTTTTTGGTTTTTGACACCCTAACGTGAAGACGTACTTGCATTTTTGTGTTTTTGAGATATTGATAATGACTCCAATTGTTCATTTAAATCTTGCTTAAATTTGACACTATAGAATCCTCTTTAATAAGACATTTTAGTTTGGAAATATGTCATCTCAATATGATTTCTTTAACAACCACACCAACATGGTAATAACCTAATTCCTTATTATAAACAACATCATATAGTTAACACAACAAATTGATTAACAACTAATATAATGTTTATCGTATCAAAAAATTCTTTCATATATGCCACTTGCCACAATCCAACAACTTTATATATGGTGATAATAAGAATCAATATACTTCAATTTGGAAGGTTCAAAGGTAAGGTTATGATGACAATCTCTAAATTGATTGTTAAACATTTATTTTGGCTTGAGCATTCATTAATGGGGATTATCGGTGTTTCAATTCACCCTTGGCCCTTAAGTCAAATAACCTGGCAATTTGCATTGTAATTGTCAAGAATTTTAACATTGGCATTTGTAAATTAACCACCATAATTGTTAAGAATTTGTGGCAACTTAACATTTGCAAGTTGGCAACTTGCAGTTACAAAGAATTCTAACCTTGGCACATGCGAGTGGCCACTTGTAGTTGGGAGTTAAATATATTATATATAAATATAAATGAAATTGTAAAGTAGCATACTGTATACATGTGTGTATATATTGCATGTAGTATACACACATGCATAGTGACACATGGGTGGTGACTTGGTGTCAGATGTGTGCCATGGTAAGGGAACCCACTATATAAATATATAAAATACAACATTTAATTTTATATTTCTTGTTCTTTCATTGGTGGAAAAGTTGGGTGTTCTTCTCTCTTGATCTTTTTTCTCCCTTTCTTTTCGTTATTATTTTTCTCATGTGGATATGGTTCATTATCTTTTTTGCGTTTACATCTTTTACTATGCCTTTAATGACTCCACAAATCCGAAGTTCATCCACAAACTTTTTGGGTGACCCAAGAAATGATGTTTACCACTGGTTAAATCATTTCCATGTGATTATTTATTATCATTGATGGTTAAACAAACGTGCATTTCATGAGTTTCCCACATATTTGGAAGAAGTAACTCTCAAGTGGTACAATGAATTAACATTAGAGATTCAACAAGATAGTAACCATCTGATGTTTATTTTAATTGGTAAGGTTAAAGATTTAGATGAGGCTTTTCAACAATTACATGCCATTTGACAATAACCTAATGAGAATGTCATGCACTTTAGTATTGGATTTGGTGATCTTATTTGATGGACATATTTGAATATGTTAGAACCAATCAAACTCGGTATGTTATAGTTGGCCATGTAATCCTAATTATTGGTTTGATGCATTCGTACTCTTCATCCTGCAACATTGGAGAATGCTTTTGCATTTGCTCAATGTTTTGAGTTGATCCATGGTGATGTCCACCTGGATTGCTTGTTCCTTATGTTTATCATGATGTTCTGATGGAGGTGGATGCTACAGCATCATGATCACTCTTTCAAGGTCATTCTCAAGCTCGAGGTATGCCTTATGGTCAAAACTTGTGCAATCCTCTAGCTCTTACACATGTTCATGTTTGTGAAAGTAAAATCAACGGAATTGTGATATAATCAATTAAAACAATGTAAGTCGGCATGACCAAGTTCACTATTGAGCATGTTAAACCCCAAGGCATATATGTAATGTCTCTCCAAATTGGTGGCACCACACCTAGGTTGGAGGTTGTGTGTGTCAAAAGTTGTTTTTATGGTTGTTGTGGTCTTTGACAATGAAGGTGATAATAATGCCTCAAACGGATAGGCTGCGAGAAACGAATAATTGCACAAAAGATGGAGGGATCTTGTGCAATGGAGACTTCACCTCCATGTTTCCTTTAGTATGCATATCATGAGTTGTAGGTTCCACCCAATCATCCATTTTTTTGTCTTTTCTACATAAGGGTTGTTAGTTGATATTGATTTCAATATGTTTTCACAACTGAATCCTTGGTTGATTACTATTCCTTACCTTTAACATGTGCTGGTAAAATCTTGCAAATCTTATATAGTAATGGACAATCTCATGCAGTATTTTAGTGCATGACATCAACAATGACGATCATGAGTGATGATCTTAAGTTTGATTCTAACTCACTCAAGGTGGTTCTTTCACATGTCTTAGGCTATGATCGATTAAAGCAGTTCAAAGGGGTTTGTGATTTCTTAATAACACCTCCAATGCCTATATCCAATGTGTCAACTCGTAAGATAAATGGCCAAGTGAAATCCGGATACTTAAGCACATGAGGAATTGTTAATAGCTCTTTTAATTGATCAAACGTCTGATGGCACTTATGTGTTCACTAGAAAGGTACATGCGAACGAACTAATGCTTGAAGAGGAGTAGGTCAATTTAATAGGTGATCAATGAATTGCTTTAAATTCTTAAACTACACGTAGCTTCATTGAATTCACTTGCAAACCTCATGAGATAAATAAGTGGGTCTGTGTAATTGAACATACACTTTTCAAGTTTTAATTGCAAACCAACTTTGTAAAGCTAATCCATAACGCATTGCACATCACGAAGATGATCTTCCTAAGATTTAGCTTTTTGAAAACATTGTTAATAAAGTCGTCAATAATATCCGACATATTTGATGTGCTGAAAGGCTTCAAAACATCTTTATTAGCCATTGGAGTAATACCCAAAAGTTAAATTTAATTTGGTAAACCATTTATTCTGGCTCAAACAATACAACAAATTGACAATGTTGAGAAAGTGGATAAACATCTTCGACAGTGGCATTATTAAGAGGTCAATAATCCACTCAAAACTGTAAAGAACCATCAAGTAAATGTGGTTTTGCATACCCATGGACTCCTTGATATATGATATACATGTTTGTTATCATATCATCAACATTAATATGCATTGCTAATAACTCCTTCAACGATCATCTTTGAATTAGCACCTTGAAAGGTTGTGCATTACTCATTGGTATGCAATATTGACTTTTCACCAACGCATACTAAGATAAGTCAAATTTAAACAAATTGCATATTCATGCTTAAGTTTCTCAATACATTGTTGGATTGGATGCAAAAACGTGTTGAGACAAACACCACCTGAGAGTGGAATCAATAGTGCAGTATCTGTGAAATAGACAACATTGAGCTGTTTTGGGCATAAAGAAATATATCACAAAACAATTGAGCTTACTACAAAAAACATAGAACTAGAAGAGTTACTAGTGGTGCATTAACATGGATGGACAATGATTGAAGATGATGCCCTTTCATAAGCATCTCTTGCAGATTCCACATTGTTTGGTAATACTTTTACTTCTTGTTTTGGTTTGGTGCAAGCCCCCTAGGTGTTTGATGCTAACTTATAGTCTTTGAATACATTATGAGCTACAAAAAAATTTGAATCATGAACCAAGTGCTTATGAAATGAATTTGAAAGTCCTCCCTCTAGTTAAAACCTTAGCTTAAGCAATATCAAGTTCAGTTCTAACTCACAATGGTTTATTGTACTTTGTGGGGACTAATTTGGAAGATCATTGCAATTAATTATATATTATGTTTATGTTCCACATTTTTTGTGGGCATGTCATAACTCTTCTCTAGTCGAGGTCATTTCGATCATCAATGTGTGTTGAAGAAATTTTGACGTTCATTTTATTTGTCGAACATGCATGTCAATGTTATTAGGTACATTGAGAGTTGTTGACTTATCAAATTAAGAACTCTAGCACAACACGAGTAGCAAGTGTTAATGTCTATCAATATCTCTCGCCCTTTGAGTTGATTGTGATTGATTTGATACAACCTTTTCCACGATCTTCTAAGTGAACAAGTATATTATTATAGAATTAGTATAATTACTATGTTAGTGGCATTGTTTTTTTTTTCTTTTTTTTTTTCTATGTTGTTTGGAACACTAATGGATACTCTCAAACAATGGTTTGGCTTTTATCGCAAAAGTATTAAGGGTGTTATACACTTAATTAGGTGTTAAACACTCATTCAGCTCTTCGTATCATTCACAAATAGATGGTTTGGTAAAACGATTGAACTGAATATTAAATGACATTATTTTAAATATGTGAACTTCAAGCATATGAATTGGGATTGATATTTATTAAAGTGTTTGAATTTTACATATATAACATGTATTTATAGCTCACTTGATATCTTTTCATTCAAGGCATTGTATAAATATGATTTGAAACTACTTAATGAATTTGCAATGGGTTACCATTGAGTTTATTACATGTTGAAGATGTTAGGATGTGAGTTCAACACTTAGATGCTACTTTACCTCTTTTATGTGTAGAGTTTACAAAACGTCTTGGAGGTTCATCAACAACCTTCCCATATTGTACAACATCAAACCCCGCTAGAATATGTAGATGATGATATAGTACTAGTACATTTTCAAAAGTTGACCAAACTTGATTTAACCATTGTTTACTACACAAGTGACTTGGTCCCTACAATACTTTGAAGGGTTGGTCTTCATTTATATCAAGTACAATTGGTGGGCTTTTATGAAGAGAACAATGAGCTATTTATGTTTATGAATCTGTTGAAAATGTTTGGACGCACTAATTCAAAGAGGGAAGAATAGTGTAAAGTAGTATATTGTATGCATGTGTGTGTATGGTGCATGCAATATACACATGCATATCGACACATGGGTGGTGATGTGGCTTCCCATGTGTCACCTGTGTGCCACGTGGTAGGGAAGACCCACTATATAAATAAGGTTTCTCCTTATACAATACAGCATTCAATTTTATATTGCTTATTCTTTCAATTTTACACACACACATATATATCTTAAATATTTGTATTAATATATCTATATATATAGTGGACATCAATTTTATTATCTATATATACATGGATAGATATATTATCTTAGATTATATATTATATATTATAGATTATCTATTATATATATTTATTAAATATTTGTATTAATGATTTTAATCTTTTGGTTTATAAATGTTTAAATTCGTATGAAAATCTTGTAGATATACATTGCAAAGGCATAATAAATTTCATACAATGTTATAGGTTCCAATTCTAATGATCACACTTATGGATTTTGCTTGTATAGCAACCAAGGTTGCAAATTTAAAGTTGGAGCTCTTATTACACGATCAGTAATGGCATTACAACATAGCCCATTAGAATCTTCCCAATTATTCTCTATATGTTTATCCTCATGTGTTTTCTTCTGATGTTGATTCCCTTCTTTTAATTATGTTTTGATAAATACACAAATGTGGTATTTAAATTAATTCTTCCGGTGTTGTGAAGGAGAGATGTTAATAAAGTTATGTCATGCTCGTGAGGTATAACAACGATGCTATAATGATCGACATTCGTATGTTCCTAATTATGTTATGAGTGATGAAATATATCTAAAATGAATTACACAGAGGTTTGTCTTTTAGATTCATATCTAAGTACTTAGTCCGTGTTTCATTATGCAAAGATTAGGTTCTCAAATGTACATGTTCACAATTCACTTATAGTGGATCATAATTACATGTTTAACAATTATTTCTGTACCATGGAACGCTTGAGTAAAGAGAAGATTAAGAATTATATGAAATATCATTAAATATATTTAAGGTATATATTAGAACTGACTGGATGCCACATACGTAAGGGTTTGCTAACATCCTTACAAAACAGGATCCTTTTCACATTTGCAAACAGCCAAGCGCCATTTGCAAACAATCTAGTTACTGCCTCAACAATGCTTTGGTGCTGTTAACAATCCAAAGTCAAATTCAATGTTTAGCTGCTTAGCGAGCACGTAATTTCAAACCTTCAAAAGTCGTTCTGGGTGTTGATGGTCCCTCATATTTTCTGCACACCCCTGCATTGCAATAGTGCTCTTCAAAAAGAAAACATTAACTCTAGTACACTTGCACCACACCTTGTTTGCCTGACACTTCATATCTTGTGTGTGGCATTTTTCACTTTACGTTGAATGATGCAGTAGCAGAAAATGTATCCAAAGGTCAGAAATGTTCTTCCTGTCATGAAAGAAAGCCCTCCCCATATTTATATATCCCCATCGTGAACGCAGCCCAGGAACACGCAAGTAAAAGAAACATCATTAGGCCCCATGCCTTCTAAACACATGAGCTTGAACAACCCAGGCATTGTTTGCAAATGCAACAAGAGCATATTCAATATGCTTCTACGTGTCTAACATTCTATCACTCAGGCATCTTATCTTTGTAAATGCACATGCACGCACACCTTACAGCAGACATGTTCATAGTAGGCTCTATTTGTAAATGCACACGCACGCACACCTTACAGCAGACATGTTCATAGTAGGCTCTATTTGTAAATGCACACGCACGCACGCACACCTCACAGAAGACATGTTCATAGTAGGCTCTATATGTAAATGCACACGCACGCACGCACACCTTACAGCAGATAGGTGAATGTTCACGATATAGTTGTGGTAGTTATCAGGTTTCATTCAGGCATCTTAACTAGAAAAACTCTTGTTTAATGCCCATGCCGGCAGATTTATCTGAACTTAAATGCACATTTGAGACATACGTGTTAGCATCTCTTGATAATGACTTAATTATAAACAATGAAACTTTGAAACGTTCAGAGGAGATAAATCCAATTTGAGACATAAGTGTTGATAACGACTTAATTATAAACAATGAAACTTTGAAATGTTCAGAGATAAATCGACTTAATAAAACTCGTCTATTATGTAAGAGTTCTACATGAATCAACTTCGGGCCGTGGAAAAAGCTGAAAAAGACTCGGTTGAGTACGTTAATCACAACACTCGGCTTCTTTGATGGAAGAGATGGCAGCTCCATGTCACCATTCAGAACCTGGCAACAAAGCTTCATGGTAGGGCGTTCTTCTGGATCCAAACAGCAGCATAACAATGCTAAACATATAATGTCTAGTAGGGCTTGCACCACATCTGCATCCACACACCTCGAGTCTATAACCTCAGTAAGGCTCATTCTCCAAACCCAATCAACGAGTACACCTTGCTCTCGTCAACCTCACTTAGTCTATATTCTAAGCATCTTCGTCCAGCTACTACCTCCAGGACAAGTATTCCAAAGCTGTATATGTCCGACTTCTCTGTCGCTCTGCCTGTGTAAGCAAGCTCTGGAGAAATGTAACCTAAAGTTCCTGCTTTTGTCATGGTTTGAGCACCCGTAGTGTTTAACATCAACCATGCTAATCCAAAATCACCTAGTTTAGCGGACATTTTCTCGTCCAACAACACATTTGCAGCTTTGATATCTCTGTGAACTACCCTCTTCTCTAAACCCCCCCCCAAATTCTAAAGCTGACTTGTCAGAATCTGAATGGTTCCTACAATGACGTGGATACATCTGGATCGCGTGTTTGTTGACCATTCAAACGTTGACAGTTACATTAAACTTAATATATATGTTTGTAATTATATTATATTATATCTCACCCCCCCTCCCCCCATGCAAATATGCAAGTGCTTCAGCTACAGACTTTAAAATATCCACTCTTTGGTACCAAGTAAGAGACCTGAACAGTATTTTGTCCAAGCTCCCGTTTGCCATCAATTTGTATATAAGGAACAATTTTCCGTCCTCGTGACACCAGCCTTTCAAAGAAACCAAGTTCTGATGCCTCACCCGACTGATAACGCTAAGCTCGTCCAGCCTTTCAAAGAAACCAAGTTGTGATGCCTCACCCGACTGATAACGCTAAGCTCGTCCAAGAACTGATGCTCTGCAGCACTACTTTCATATAGTTCTTTCACTGCAACTTCAACATATGATGTAGCAGTGCACCACAAAGAAATCAAGTTGAAAGTTTACTAGGCATGCATCTTTTTGTAAGCACTTACCTGCAGTTGACCTTTGTACACGGTGCAAGTTCCCCCTATTATCTCCTTGAAGTTTATCGTTGCATATCTCACTTCTTTGAATGTGTAAGTCGCTGGGGCATTTGTGGCTAATAGTGCCTGCTTCATCAGTGCTATATTTGTTCTACGCCTGTCTTGAATATGCCTATTTATATAGAATGCCCCAATTAAAATGCAAGTTGCGGTAGGAACTGGTACTGCAACCAGTGTATGTGAACTCAAGGCAGCTCTTTTGGAGTAGTATTGGAAAATGTGGAGAATGACCAGGAATAAATAGTCTGAATGCATGTAGAGTTGTCTAAACACCACCCAAAGAAGCCTGGAAATAGATATTTTGCTATCTAAGAGTGAAACATTGTAATCAACGAATCCATACACGGACAACAGAGTATGGAGCTCCATAATACCTTGAGTGTGAGGTTCTTGTTAAACTATATCAATTATATGATAATTAAAAGAAAGAAAAAGTTAAAACAAATGTAATAAAAAATCCTTGCGAATTAAGGTAAATGTAATTTATTTATTTATTTATCATATATTAAGTATTACGGGGGGGCCATGTTCTGCGAGTGTCCCACAAGAGTAAAATCGGATGCAAGACCAGATGTATTACATGTTGGATAACTACATGACACTGTCACTGCGGGCACCAACCGTCTCAAACACAAACTCAGTGCTTAAGGAAGTGTAAGATTCCTTTGTAAGATATCTGATGTAAAATGCTTGGCTTAGTGTGCTGTTTGATGTTAAGAGGAGTCGGTCTCCGAAGTTTTTCCCGATAGATACGTATCATTCTGGACATTTGGCATTAAATGTTTACAATTTTTTAAGAATTTAATTGTTTTTCTAATGTAAATTTATATCGATTTGAGATAATTTATATGTTTGAACTTACGTATACTCTTTAAAGTATTAAAATTATAATTGGTTTATAGAAATATAAATTGTTTTAATAATATTCTATGAGCATATAATTTATTAATCTAGAATCATGAATTAAGATGTTGTTTTAAATTATTTAAAAAAATACTACTTTATTGAATAATGTTAAAGTTATATTTCATAATAAAAAATTTATACTGAAATGTGTAATTAGTAGTTATGTTTAGAATTGATTTGAATGGTCAAGATTAGCAATCTTAAAGTATCTATTTATCAAAAACCATAAATTGTAAGTTGAAGGTAATAGATAATAGATATTTCATACAGGAAGCAAGGAAACTGTTCGATGTAATGCATGACCGGGATGTAATATGACTGTAATGGTTGGTGCTTACGCCGGAACGGGCATCTTGGTGAAGCGAGAAAAATGTTTGATAACATGCCACAGAGGAACTTGGTCTCATGGAATACAATGATAAATGCATACATGCAGATTGGAAACGCGAGTGAAGCGAGGAAGCTGTTCGAGAAAATGCCACAGAAGGATCCTGTGTCATGATTACTGGATATGCAGGGAAAGAAGAGAGTGAGAATGCTATAAGAATGTTTCAGTTTATGGAACTTGACGGGGTAACTGCTGACAAGGTGACATTTGCAGCTGCAGTTCATGCGTGTAACTCTCTGGAGCTGGGGAAGATCCTTCATTTAGAGATTGTCGAAAATGGCATTGAAACGGATGTCGTTTTGTTATCTTCACTGGTGAGCATGTACGGGAAGCTATTTGATCTAGAGAATGCACGCAAAGTGTTCGACAGTATGTATTTCAGGAATACAATGTCATGGAACGTGATGATAGTAGCGTATGCTCAGAATGGGAGAGGGGGATGCCATTAGTATCTTCAGGAAGATGGATTTAGAAGGCATTCTACCGGATGAGTTTTCATTTGTAGGAGTATTTGATTCGTGTTCGAGTGCAGCGATGCTTACGGAAGGCAGACACATTCATGCCTGCCTAGTTGAAGATCCCAGCTTGCAGAGAGTTCTCCACGACGTTGTTGTGGCTACTTCTTTGGTAAATATGTATGGAAAGTGTGGATTTCTCCAGGATGCGATACGTGTTTTCGATACAATGCCTTCGAAAGATGTTCTTACTGTGACCTCCATGATCTCTTCATGTGCTCAGGCGGGTTTGTTTCGTCACTCTCTTGAGGCTTTCGGAGTTATGTTCCTTGAAGGTATTGAAGCACTGGATAGGCATTAGCGTTCTCTCTTCATGTAGTCATGGTGGATTGCTATCTGAAGGTCACCAAGTGTTTGTTTCCATGGGTGTGGACTACGGTATACGTCCGGGCTTCGACCATTACATGTGCATGGTTGATTTGCTTGGAAGATCAGGTAAACTGCAGGATGCAATGGAGCTTATTGAGTATATGCCCTTTGAACCGGATATTGTCGCTTGGACGAGTTTCTTAAGCGGCTGTTCTACTCAGGATGAGCTCCGTGGGCAGACGTCCATGGCAGAGAATGCTGTGAAGCTCGAACCGGAGGATTCTGAGTTATTGACTAAGGGTAAAGGGTTAATAAGGTGTATATACCAGTTGGTGCTACAAGAGCACTGCTAAGTCAAGGAGCTGGCTATGGCGTCTGCATTCTTGTCATGTTCTCTGTGATCGTACCTTCTCGCCATAAAGTTGATATGAGAGCCTCTCATCTCTCCATTTTACATCAGATCTCAGTTTCGAAGAGAACATCCATTGTGATACTTGCTTGTGCTGCTAGAGGTGAGAACAGTGGAGGGACATATAACATTCTCCCCACAGAAAGAAGGTGATGTGTTGCCTGTTAATTATAATATGTTTATTAAATTGTAAATTCGCTCTAGAGGGCACCTTCGGATCTCAAAGCACTGTTTCGGAGGTTCTCGAAAGTAGCTGCACCGTATTGGAGCTCTGAAGATAAAGTACAAGCAAGAGTGAGGCTGTTTCTGGTTCTCTCACTCTCGATTGCCACTACTGGGATGCGAGTTGGATTCAGTTTCTTGGCAGAAGCTTCGAAAATGCATTAATAAGTGAGTGCCTTTGTATGTGCATACTTACTGCACAAATAAGAAAACTAGGATATAGACACTACTCTCTATTGTAAATGTACTGAATTATAACCTTGTACTAGACAAGAACCAGCAGGAGTTCTCAAGCAACTATTCTACTACTTTGGAGCATCCTTGTTATTCCTTCCAGTAAGTGTCCCATTGGCATACACGTGCGCGCTACTTTCACTAACTTTGTTGTAATAGGTATATGTGCTAAAACAGTACATGAAAGATTTGCTTGCTCTACGGTGGAGATCTTGGATGACTAACCACTACCTGAATCGCTACTTTGATAAAAAAGCTTATTACAACATACAGTCGCAATCCCTTATAGACAATCCAGACCAACGACTTGTAGTCGATATTGAGTCCTTCACTAGTACAGCTCTAACATTCAGCTTAACTCTATTTACTGCAACAGTGGACCTTATATCTTTCAGTGGCATTTTGTTTAGTATATATCCGCCCTTTTTGCAGTTTTAGTTATATATTCAGTTGGTGGTACTGCAGTAAGTGTGTGGCTGGGAAAGGTACCTTCAGTGCTCTCTCTCTCTCTCACGCACGCACAAGATACACACACACAGGCGGACGCAGACACTCACAGTCACATAATATCTTGCAGGATCTAGTCAACCTAAATTTCATGCAAGAGAAGAGTGAAGCAGATGTTAGGTACGGCCTGGTTCGAGTGCGAGAAAATGCTGAGTCTATTGCTTTCTATGGTGGAGAAAGCAACGAGGCTCACTTGTTACTACAACGTTTTCATCAAGCTTTTGACAACTATAAGGTGAAAGGGTCAAACACGTGTGTTTGCGTGTGTGTGTGTGGATGGATGGAGTTCTATGAGTCATTTCTTGTGTTTTTGCAAAGGACCACGAGATATATGCCATTTATAATAGACACTCACACTCTCTCTCTCACATACACACACTTTTTTGCAGCAATTACTCTTAGTCTCAAGAAACTTGAGTATTTCCAAGAGCTTTACAACAATTTGATTCAAATACTTCCTGCGTGATTGTTGCTCCGCTTTACTTTGCAGGGAAACTAGATTATGGAGTCATCAGTCAGGCCTTTTATGCATTCAATAACATTTTATATGACTTTTCTCTGGTCATAGACAGGTTCCAGTCACTCAGTTCTTTCTCAGCTGTTGTCGATCGCCTTGGTAAAAACTGTGTGTGTGTGTGTTGCGTGCGTGTGTGCTGCTATAATGTGTTCTCGTCAGGTGAATTTAGTGACACCCTTGATCAAGAAACTGCAGACCAATCAAGTCAGATCAAGATTGTAGATATTACTGACGGTGACACGCTTTTAAAAGTTGAAAGATTGACACTGTTAACACCACAACGCACTTTAACTTTCCTTGAGGATCTTTCGTTCAGAATTATTACAGGACAAACCTTCTTGTCAGTTCACACACACAACGTACTCATATACAGACATATATGCATATTATACACATGCAACACACATACACACGTATAACATATAACACACATTTAATACCTGGCCAATTTTGTGAGTACAGGTGATGGGTGCCAACGGAAGTGGGAAAACTTCTCTACTCAGAGCCATCGCTGGACTCTGGAAATCTGGGGAGGGACAATCACTAGATGTCTTACAACAGGAGCTTGTAATAGTATCTTCTTTTTGCCTCAGAAACCTTACATGGTTCTTGGAACACTACGACAACAGCTCTTGTACCCCAGTTGGGAAATTGACACAAGTGAAAACCATCTAGGTGGGTGTGCATAGTAATGTGCGTGCATGTATGTGTGTGTGCATCCATGCTTTGTTTGCAGTTTCAAGAAATGAATCGGAACCAGCCAACTGATGGTAATTTGGTGGATGTAATACATCAAGTTAAGCTTGAGCAGCTGCTTAACAGGGGATTAACTTAGATACTTATGCTGATTGGGCAAGTGTTTTGTCATTGGGAGAGCAACAACGACTTGCATTTGCCCGACTTCTTCTGTCAAAGCCTAGACTAGCTCTTCTTGACGAGGCTAGTAGTGCACTGGATGAAGAAACTGAGGTAGTTGTGTGTGTGTGTGTGTGTGTGTGTGAGAGAGAGAGAGAGAGAGAGAGAGAGAGGGAGGAGGGAGAGGGAGAGTGCCTATCGTAAAGTAACTGCTTGTATTATGTTTTATAGGCTTACTTATACCGACAGCTGAAGAACTCAGGTACATGTGTAATAAGTGTGGGGCATAGAAACACACTTCGCGAATTTCACACACATTTGTTGAACTTTGAAGTAAAAACAAGATGGAAGCAGAGTATCAGATTGGTCGTTACAGGAGATTTGATTTAACATGAACTATTGTTAATCCTAATTACAGATGTATACGTATGAATACATTTGCACTCAAGGATAGTGACATTGGGCATGACTAGGACTTTTCTTAAATACATCGGTTACACCGTAAAGTTCCTTAGCCATCGTTTCTGGTCCAGGTGTATGTACATCGTAAAACCAACAACTCCAATTTTCATTACATTGTCCGGATTGTTTCATGTCCACTTCTAGATTCATACCTTGACAATGTACCCTCTGTAGAAATTGGTACGTCAATTACAATGAAGTTGGTACCACTTCAAGAATCTCTTAAGTTTGTCTCATTTTTGAATGGTGCACTACATATACACGTACATTTTTATACTACACTCTGTGTGTATAAAAACCCATATATACACACTCACTTTGTAAAGATGAGGGTCTTATTTCTGCTTATCTGTCTCCTCAATGCGCTTGTATCTGCAGAAAAACGGCCAGGTCTCTTCCAGGTTTTGAAAAATTCCCCCCAGATCCTTCTCCAGCAGAAGACCAATCATCATCGGCACCTGCACCACAGCCTTCCTCAACGGAGAAAGATTCAAAATCTCCCGGATGGGAATTCCCTCCATTCCCACCATTTCCCCCTGGTTTCCCATATCACCTCCCACCATTTCCCCCCTATTTCAAACCACCACTTCCTCCGCCTCCGCCGTATTACAAGTCACCACCTGCGGATTTGTCTCCAACCAGTCCACCAGTTTACAAGTCTCCCCCTTCGCCTTCACCTCCAGAGTATACTAAGTCTTCACCTCCACCATACAAATCTCCACCTACGGAAGACAAGTCACCACCGTACACAGCTCCAGAATCAAAGTCTCCACCACCATCTCCAGTTTACAAAGCAACTCCACCACCGGTTGTACCTTTCTCCATCGTCCAAGTCACCGTCGCCTTCCTCGCCACCACCGCCCTCTCCTTCTGTACCTCTCCATCGCCACCGGTTTCCAAGTCACCGTCACCTTCCTCCACCGCGCCCTCTCCTTATGTACCTTCTCCATCCCCACCGGTTTCCAAGTCACCGTCCCCTTCCCCCACCGCCTCCCTCTCCTTATGTACCTTCTCCGTCGCCACCGGTTTCCAAGTCACCGTTACCTTCCTCGCCACCACCGCCCTCTCCTTATGTACCTTCTCCGTCGCCACCGGTTTCCAAGTCACCGTTACCTTCCTCGCCACCACCGCCCTCTCCTTATGTACCTTCTCCGTCGCCACCGGTTTCCAAGTCACCGTCACCTTCCTCGCCACCACCGCCCTCTCCTTATGTACCTTCTCCGTCGCCACCGGTTTCCAAGTCACCGTCACCTTCCTCGCCACCACCACCTATTTACAAGTCACCTTGCACTTCTCCACCTCTTTACAAGTCACCACCTCCACCACCGTATTACATATCTCCTCCCTACAAGAGTGGATAACAAGGAGCTTCATAAGTACGACGACTGAAGCAGGTATACAAATAACTTTGTAGTAAATGTTAGAAGCACGTCTGCACTGTATCCTTTCATTTTCAATAAAATCGTGAAATGTGTGAGTATATACATTCTAATATACATGTATCTCATAAAGCTCCGGCGTATGCCTTTGAGAGAAGCAACAAATGGGGACCGGCATCCTCATAGCCGTCCAGCTCCGAAGCTTTTCTCGCCGCTGTAGCAACCTGTGCCATGTTTGTGTCCTTACAAGAACCTAGAAGCGTAGACCAAGCCAAGGCAGAGGGCATGTTCTTCACTAGTTCTCCAGCTTCTGCTAACTTACCACCTCGTGCAAACACATCAATCATGGAAGAATATAACTCTGATGTCGGTTCAATACCATAGTCCTCTCTCATCATCACAAAAGACTCTACACCTTGATCCACAAGCCCGCACCGGCTACACGCTGCAAGTATCATGCTAAATGTAATGTCGTTCTTAGCTACACCTTCCAGCTCCATGAGTCGTGAAATCTCAACTGCCCTTTGCCCTTCTCCACTCTGAGTGTACCCAGCAACCATTGCATTCCACGAAACCTCATTACGGAAATGCATCTTATGGAAGATAGCATATGCCTCCTCCATGCTCCCACATTTTGCATACATGCTTACTATTGCAGTGGTGAGCACAAGCCACTCATAAGAGCATGCTGTGTGTTCTTCTTTCCGCATGTCAACAATCTCCTTGTGAATAACTCTTCCGAAAGATATCAATGGAATGGCAGAACACGCATCCAGTACGCTCACAAAAGTCACATAATTGGGACGCTCACCTTCAAGAACCATCTTCTGAAACAAGTTGATACCGTCTCTACCACAGCCATTTTGCGAGTAAGCCGCTATCATGGCTGTCCAAGTGAACACATTCTTGTTACACATCTTGTCAAACACATCTCTCGAGTCCCCCGCACTCTTGCATTTCCCATACATGTCTATAAGTGAGGTCCCAATAACAACGTCCTTCTCGAGGTGCTGTTTGCCATCTTTCATGCTGTTGTGGATCGATCGTCCCTCAGTTAAAGAAGAATTCAATCCACAAGCGTTGAAAGCTTCAACAAACGTTACCTTATCTGGAGTCACGCCTTCGAGGTCCATGTTGCGAAAGAGGTCTATGGCTCTCACAGAATGACCGTTCTGGGCATATGCAGAAAGCATCGTAGTGCACAAGATCATGCTTCTTTCTTGCATCTGATGAAACACAGTTCAGATTCTTGTACTTGTCCAAACTTACCATACATGTTGACGAGTGAGCTGCCTACCACACGCTTGATATGTATCCTGTCTCGAGACGAACTTATGGATGAGGATGCCATCTGAGACAGAGAGATTGCTCGAGCAAGCATCAATGACACCAGAGAATGTGTATTCATCGGGTTGGATGCCTTCCAGGTCCATGAATCTAAACAGAACAAGTGCTCGCTGCGAATGCCCATGTTGGGTTTGCAGTAATCATTGTGTTCCAGCTAATACGATTGCGCACAGGCATTTTCTGAAAGAGCCACCATGCTTGGTTTAGATGTCCTTCTTGCGCATATGCAGTGATTATAGAGTTCCCATGAACGGAGTCCCGTTCTGGCATACGATCGAATAGCTTCTGTGCTTCCTGTAAATGCCCATTATGGGCTATGCTGTGATCATGATGTTCCATGAGTAAACGTTCCGTTGCTTTATGCTTTCGAACATCTGTTGTGCTTCGATCAAACTACCGCATTTGCTGTACATTTCTACGAGTAGATTGAGCAAGATCCTGTCTCTACGATGTTTGCTTTGGGCAATTTGTGTGTGAATCTCTCTGCTTTGGTGTAAATCCCTGTTATCCCTGCATGCTTGAATCAGTTTTGATGTAGCTCACGGCTTCTGGAGACTTGTAATGCCGCAAATGTGGAGTTGTACGTACATTGGGAACGTCCATAAGTATGCATCGGATGGCATGGAGCACGTTTTATCTTGTATATGCAAATTGGATAATAAGATGTACGTTAAAATCATTGTCTTTTGGTCCCATGGTCTAGTGGTTAGGACACTGGACTCTGATCCAGTAGCCCGAGTTCAAGTCTCGGTGGGACCTTTTGCAATTTTATTATATATGCATATATATGTTTCCTTAAAATTTAATTATATTTGTGTAGTCAGGCACACTGTAGCTCTCTATGCGGGACCTTTTAAATATTGATAATGTAATTATATATATATGTGTGTACACATTAGTCAAAGATTGATAATTTCATTACGTGAGAGAGAACTCGACCTTAAAACTTAATTATATATGCTATGTATATGAAAAGTATATGTACATACGTATAGGTGTACAAATCAATTAACGAGTAGGGTTAGGGCAATCTGCAGTCAAGGGTTTAGTCATACCACGTGAGCGCCTGGCGGAGGCGGAGTGTCTCGATGTCAGAACGGGTGGGTACAGAAAGTCAGCGGGTGAGTGGATGGTGTTATACTACTTGAAGTATGGTGCAGCATCCAGGGCAGCGGTTTAGCAGATGAGATAATCAGTCTGGCAGAGAGAGGCAGAATGCTTCCATGCTGCATCAAGCGTATGGATTTCGGATAGTTGGAGTCCTGTAGCCTATGACCGGGAGTTACTCTGCTTGTGGCCATGATTTATCTCTCGCGGTTACTGCTGGACGACGAACAGCAGTTTGAAGCTTGCGTATCTTCTCTCGCCCTTGAACCAAGGATGAGTTATTTTTGCTCGTGATGCTGAACTCGAGGACCTGGCTCGTAGACTTGTATCTAACCAGGAGCCAGATGCAACACAATATGCTGAAGTTGAGGACCTTGCTACGCGGAGCAACATAACAGAATCTAACCAGGAGCCAGACGGGGATAATCATCTAGCTACGGAGTTTCTGGAACGGATGTGGAAGAAGGAACAGTAATCATGCTTCAATTTCACAATTATCATCTGATCGCTCGTTTTGTTTTTCAGTGTCGGGGATTTATTCTCTTTGATAGAGAACGTACTTCGCTCATCCTACTTCTTGACTCTTCCAAGGAGAGATGAGGTAATTTCGTCTTTGTAGCATGAAAATCTTAAGTTGTAAATTTTATGTGTCTCAGGGCCCTGCTTGTGCATGTTCACTGACATTTATCCGGGTCACATCCACCGTTTGGAGGAGCAGGCTGGTGCTGAAGCGCTAAATCTTTTGAAACAACTCAAGGAACTGGAACGCGAGATTGCTCTGTTTTATGCAAAAGAGACATTGGTTCTACAAAAGGAAGACTGGGACTTGTTTACTTTTCTCTCAGCATGGAACACAACTGTAACCAGGCTGGGGGAAGCTCACTGCAGTGCAGCTAAGGAGCTTCTTGATAAGTGCAAATTACCAGGTCTGGCGTCCTCGCTTTTCACTACAAAGCCGCCCAACTCCGTCTTTTCCTCACATCTTCTGGCCGTCTACGACTGTGTTACGCGTGCAAGGCTGTGGCTGCTCAAGTATAGTCTTCCTGTCTACTGCCATTTCAAATCTGTGACTTGTAAGTTTTCTCTCTTTGTTGCTCACGCTGTTCTGATTTTATTCTCAGATGATGTACTTGGAGACTATGTTGATGAAGAAGCTGAGGTACTCCAGCTTATGGTTTTGCCTCGATCTACTAATGGCGTTTGCAGGTACTGGAATCACCGGTTGGTTTTGGCGAGCGCATTCCATCGTACGTGGAAAGGTTGCTGAGACACCAAGCTATTCTGGAGAACGACCACTGGTAAATGTTGTGTGCTTGCTTGTTCTGGTTTAACTGCTTTTTCTTTGCTTCCTTTCTCGAAGCCATGGGAAGAAGCTAGTGTGGAATGTTCGAACTGTTATCTGCTCCGTCTCAAGGTGCCATGCTACCTAAGAAGTGGAGGACATTTTTGGATTTGAAGCTTGTCAACACCCGTTGAACCTCGACCTGCCTGCGACTTTATGGTACGAAACCAAGCTTGGCTTCTGGCTTGGTGTGGATACTGTCAGAGGAGAGCGATTTCCTCCTCGACCCAATGTCCCAGTGCTGGAAAAAGTACCAGGACACGACCAAGTTCCTCGAGTTCGTGTCCCAGTGTGTTAAGCATGCAAGCTTTTGCCACCCAAGCCTGTTCAAGTACTTGCTTGAGGCTTTCAGGTGATCAATATGAACCCAACAATCAAACATTTGTTGTGCTTCGATCTGACTACCACATTTGCTGTACATTTTTACGAGTAGATTGAGCGTTTAGATGTGTGTCCATATAAATATATATGAAAGGTATATATATATACATATATATATTTCGGATTTAGGTGTACACAGTCACACTGGCCAATCCTGGTAGCTCTCTCCACATCATTCTGCGTTTCACAAGCACTTAGTAGCGTCGTTCACGTAATCTCCCTCGGTTTAAAGGGCATGACATGTATCAACTCCTCGGCCTCACTAAGCTTCCCTGCTTTACCAACGTGTAGAACCGTGTAGTTCCACATAACGTAACCACGTCCGGTTTGATTCCCTCCATAAGCATCTCCCAGAACAGCTGTACTACTTCAACCTGTGCCCGCTCTCTGCATAACAGTGATGATGGTGTTCCAGGAGATCGCCTTCCTCGTGTCCATTGCATCGAAGACCACCCTCGCAAGATCCAGACACCCCCATTCCCCATACATGTTCACGAGTGCGCTGCAGATGACAACATCGAGCTTAAGTACGTTCTCATTAATAACCGAGTGAATCAGCTTCGTGTCGGACAGTGAGGGCTCAGCTGAGCATGCATCTATAAGGCTCCCAATTGTGTATCTGTGTGGGTACATCCAGTCAAGTGGAGAGACGTCGTCCAGCAGCTCTGGTTCCTCTGCATGCTTCTTTTGTTTTTGTTTTAGGAGGATGGATGGATTCATACTGGTTACTCGCGAGTCCCTTTTGTCTGTGTCACAGAAACGGATTCTGGAAGCTCCTCAGACAGGGGGGTGACAAGCAGAGTCACAAGGTACTGAATTCTGGTGCGTGTATGACTCTTTACTAGCCACTCTTTTGCTATGTTTGTTGTTCTGAGGTTGCCCTTCCCTTTTGCTTGTTCGCAACGCTGCAGGATCCTGGTGCTGTCCGGTAGCAAATGGACAGTCACAATGACGGTGGCGTGCGCGTACTTGTGCATGACCGGGATCTTTTTTGTGCATCTTCGCCTCTCATATAAGAGGATGGTAACGTGATCCAGCCGCCGCTGACAATCGTCGCAAATGCGCTCGCCGCCTGGGGCTGACACCGTCAAAAAACTTGATTCGCAGCCGGTGGTAAACACCAGGTGTCTCCTGAGAAGTCTGCGCTATTAAGAGGTCGATTCCGGGAAAATACATTTCCACTCACTAAGGTATTATTCTTGTAAGCAACCTCCGTTCAACATTGCGCTCCGAGGCGGAAATCCTTTATGAAGCTGGACGACGACGAAGACGATGACCTACGTGGAGGGTAACCGACGAGAATGGAGAGGTGGAGAAATTGATTGATTCTCACATGTATTAATCCACAGAGATTGAGAACCTCACCAACATGATGCAGAAGTGGAATGCACTGGGTTGCCTACCTGAACATGTTTAATACCAATTTGATTGAGGCCGATCTCAGTTGCAAAAACTTATCAAGTTTGATAAATATTCCACAATGTTACAATCTCGCCAACATGCAAATCTTGCAACTTCGGACCCTGCATTTGAAAACATTTAGGTTCAACTTGTAAGCAGAGGTATTTTGCGCACATTTATAGTTTAGTTAAGCCTTAATTTAGTGAACATTCAACAATATTCTAATCTTCCTTTATTACAAGCTATAAATATGTACATACAACTTCTAGATTTAAGGGTAAACAGACTCCTAATTGGTGGGTAGAATATTCAAGAATATATTAATGATTTATCCGGACGTCCCAGTCCATAAAAAATAAAACAATCCGTAAAAAGAATAGATACCCAGTCCGTAAATAGAAGAATTCATAAAAGAATATCACTGGTCGAAAAGGTTTGAGTTAACAGGTTCATATACGTGTGATGACTCGTGGTATTAAGTTTACAGTTCCCCACTGGGCAGAGAAGCATTTGAAATCTCGCAAGGCTGTGTATTTCAAAGCTAGGCAGGAGCAGGCATGCAAGGAGGAGCAAGAATTTAAGGAAGATGATGACCCCAGTAAAGATGGAAACGATAACGAAGGCGGTGGCGATGACCCCAGTGATAATGATGGCGATTATATGTATTTGTCTCTGGGAAACAGCGACTTCTGGCCAGGCTACTTGCGTTTCATGTTCATTGCAGCTTACAGGATGGTTCAGGCTGAATGGTCGAATGTAGAAGACGGTGCAAATGTTCTTAGGCCCCCTAAGGCAATGGTGTTGAAAAACGGGAAAGTTGTTCTTGTTCCGCTCAGGCCCCCTAAGGCAATGGTGTTGGACACCATTCTTCGTGTGTGCTCTCCAAACCTTTGTTCCATCCCATATCAAGCCACACAAAAAAGCTCAAGGAAATCTTCATGGGAAGATTTCTGGGAAGTTCAGATTATGCTAAGCATGGAAGCTTGAATCTTGAACTTTGTTTCACAGATTACGAGCTGATTAGCGTGCTTGGTGCTGCTGGATTTGGTGTATTGGTTGAAATGTGCAGAGACCACCATATGTTCGTCAATGTAATGGATGCATTTCGAATTAACAGGATGGCTGATCTGCTCAACAAACTGTCGCCGTACTTCCCCACTTGCAAAGAAGACCTGAATGGAACTCCTTACGTGTCGGATGATCCTTATGATGATGAGAATTGGGATGAAACAATACTATGGAAGAGATCCAGGAGAACTTTAATGTGCTTGCTTGTCTTACCTGGCATTACTGGTATTGTTGAGTAACTTAGAGTGCGGATTGGAAGAGATCCAGAACTTTAATGTGCTTGCTTGTCTTACCTGCGGCATTACTGGTGTTGTGAGTAACTTAGAGTGCGGATTTATGCTTTCGTTTAGTATGAATTTAAAACATTTCATTAATAAGAACAAGTATGAAATATTCCATAATATACACATGGGCAGGACAATATATGTGTGCGTGTGATATATATATACACACACGTGTGCACACGCAATAAACGTGGGCAGGACAATATATGTGTGCATGTGATACACACACAGTAGAGATTAATTATGAATTTTTAATTTAAAAAAAAATAATTATACACACATACATATTGGGTGGGTGGTGGAATTAAGAAACCGTCATATTTAAGTGGCACCTCCAAATTAGCGAATAATTAAGAAGGAGCGGTATTATATGCGAATAATTATGAGGGGGGCGGTACTATGCATTCTAGTTATATGTTGATTAGCCACATTCATGAACGTAAACGTAAACGTAAACGTAAGCTATATGAATCCAAGGTGTATATGAGATTTGAACGAAGGTTTGTAAAAGTTGATAAGCTATATGGATCCAAGATTTGGAATTCATCTCCATGACGCAATTCAAAATCAGTATTCTGAGGTACTTGGCTGGTGGAAAATGCTTTATACTAAGGAAAAATCGTTAAATTTATATGTAGAGGTAAACTCTAAAACGTGGATAAATATTACCACGTTATAAGAACTAAAATTCTTCTCAAAAGATAATAAAAGCTATTTACATGTAGCAGATATTCTAATCCTCCCCTTAAGGAACTGGCCTGCTGGGTCAAGTGAACATGTTTTTGAGCTTGGAAACGAAACACTCCTGGTTGTGTTAACTGCTCTAAAGACAACTGGAAGTTTGTATTCAGTACCATTATTGAATTATACATTCAGAAAAATTTCCAACTCGTTAGATATCAAATTGGCCATACATACGTTGTTAGTCAATTAAATTGTGTTCGTTCAGACATTTGTAGAACATGCCCCTCTTAAGACTTCTATAAAAGATTGAAAAGAAATTAATTCTCAAGGGTTTTTTAAGTACATTTTGAGGGCTCTTCATGTGTGTGGGTGAAATTTTGGTGTAATTCCTTGTGTTTTCAGGTAATCATACAGGTGTTCGTTTTCTTGACAAAAATTTATTTATGAGAAATAAGATTCCTATACTTATGCTATTCGACTCAAGTTCTAGTCTAGGCTTGCTTCTTAATACAGAGGAAGGATCCTGCTCTGTTAGAGTAAAGCAAAATCAGCAGAAACTATCTCAAGGCAACAAGAAGTGGAGCACACATGTAAACAAGTAGTGATGAGAAGATGAAAGACCCCAGTAAAAATGGAAACAACAAGGGTTAGCACCACACATCTAAGCATATTTTATATCATTTAGTATACACATGTCTGCATGTGCTGTAAAGGAGAATGATGTGGCAGCTTTAGGTTCTGTTGTTGTAATGTGTTGGAGTCACTATACAAAAGGCTGAGTCACTATACAAAAGGCTAAGTACGTAAATTTAATAAAAGATTGACATTAACCTAAGAGTAGAGCAGGACCAAGTGAAGTAAGCAAACTGCATTTCATTATTCCTTCCAATATCTATCGTGTGTGTATACATACATACATACATATGATTAATTGATTGATTGATTTATTTATTTATAATTGATGTTAAATGAAGTAAATTTTTAGGCTTTAAAAATCCCTAAAAACATACTTAGTGCTGGTAATCTCATCTATAATAAAGTAAATTAATATGTATAAGTTAATGTACATATATATAATTTTCTTGTTTGATTTTAACAAAAATGACTTGTGAAATAATAAATAATGATGTAATTTTGAAATGAAAGTTATATTTCTTTTTAAAGTAATTTTGTAAGTCTATATTTGTTTTTATATATATATATATGGTATTTCCTTCCTTATTAAATGTCTATTTTGCTATATATGAAAACTCTTAAATAGGCATATTCATGTACATGCCTAATTGTATGTATACTTGTGCTACCTCTAAAGTAATTATATATGTATAAGTTAATGTAACTTTCTTGTTTGAATTTAACAAAAATGACTTGTGAAATATAAATAATAATGTGATTCTGAAATGAAAGCTATATTCTTTTAAAGTAATTTGTAAGTCTATATATATATATGGTGTTTCCTCCCTCATTAAATGTCTATTTTGCTATATATGGAAACTCTAATAGGCATATTCATATATATGCCTACATTGTATGTATATATGTGCACACTTCTCTCTCTTATGTAGTTTTATAGTGTGGTACATGTTTTCTTATATAATATGTGCATGTAGACATTTAAATATATAGATAAATCTAAATATCCATCTCTCACATACACATTATTTTTATATAACATACATAATATTTAGTATATTTATTTGTATAATCTCATGCATATTCATACATTTCTATAGTGGTAATTATATATATTTGATGTAAAAAAAAAAATAACAGACTTTAGGGTTAGTTAACCAATAAATTAAATAGTAAAACTACTAATATGTATTTACTAATAAGATATTTTATATATTTTGCTACTAACAATGCTTGCTTGTCTTCTTAACTACAGAGTCAAAGTCTAAATTCTTTTTAGGTCAATTGTGTATAAATAAGGTGTTTGTAAAAGGAGGTTTTATATAGGAATATTTTAGGCTTATTCTAAAATATACTTGAATTGCATACAATTAGGCTTTAGATTGAAAAATAAAATGCATTAAATATATGTCGACATAGCTTAAAATGTCGATTTAAGTTATAAATAATGTGAAAAGGTGAAGACCTATAATCACATAATCCTGCCAATTCAAGTGAATGTTGTTATTCACATTTGCTAGTGAACAAGACATGTTTAGTGGAGTCCAGTTAATTAGACATATCACATACCTGTTAAATTATCTAAGTGTCAATAGAGGTGCATAGTTCCTTTGATAGGCAACTAGCAAGCAATAAACCTTAATGTTGCTAAGAACACGCAACTAGAGAAAATGTGTGATGTTTAGTCCAAGAATGTGATTGTAAACAAAGTATATATGCAAATAAAGACATTAGCTCTTCCCCTTCTTAAAGCCTGCACAAGTGCAAGAAGGAACCTAAAAATGGTTACTTTCAATGTTTGATTAACGAATGAGACAATAAACAATTCATGCCTTCTACATTGCTCCACTTCCATACCACTAATATTTCATCAAACTTTTGACTTGTTAGTTGTAGTTTCTTTCATGCTCTTTCGACAACTTGCTGGGCGTTCTGACATAATGTTGGCACCCTAGTAGACCTCGCTCCTCTAAGTGGCAATGGCTGAGTGTGACAGCTAGTCGTACTTGTGCATGTTCAACTCCATCTAGCTTAAATTCTACTTCATGTAAAAGTGCACTTAGATAACCTCCATTTGAACAATCCCTGCATAGGGATGTTTATAACAGGTAGAAGGATGTGGGTAAAACCACATCATTTGGCGCACATGTTCAACATTTCCCAAGGTATTTGTATAACGTCTTGTGTCGAAGAATCCTGGTGCTAAAACATGATGCGAATATCCAATCAAGTGCTCACAAAAGTTTGTCCCTCTTCTTTATTGCCCACACACTTCACTTGGCTCAACTTTCTTATCCTTTGTATAGCCCAATCCATTGGGTTTACCTCTCTTTGTGTATATCTTAAATTTGAGCTTTTTCCTTCTAGAATTCAGAATCACATGCTTTGCATAGTGGATCTTGTGGTGGTGTGAGCAGCGTTCCTTAGTGTCGTTTGATCCAGTTGAAGTCTCATGCACCATGTAAACATGAACATTAATTGATGAAGCAAACTCAAGATTGGCCGAGTGTTCTTTCTTGTCAATGAGGTTGATAATGGTAGTAGGTGATATAGACTTTCACATTGATAACTTTCATTGAATTGTATTAATGAGCATGTCTTGATCCTGTATACCTACCTTCTAATGCTGCTTTCACCCTTGTCACTCTACAAGCCAACGTTTGCAAGATCTAACATCATAGCTTCCAATAATGGGACACTCTTTATTAGTCGCAACCTCCTCGCTTGTGTGAACCACTTTGAGTTGTTTATGGTTGGAACATTGAACTTACCTTCCTTTATCAAGTTGCATATCTTCACTATAGATATGTGGTTTTCGTGCTTGATCCACTAGGCTAGCCATGTCTTTAAAGTGGGAACGTTTAACACTTGACCATTTTAAAAAGATTCAAACATTGCAAGCCTCTCCATCTTCTCTTCATTAATCAATGCCTTAGTCCAAGAATGAGCAAGGTCATGTGTTCTTTTGGAATCCACTTTTTAGTAACTTGCCTGACATATTGCATATAGTGGAACATATAGCTTCTCTATGTACCTTTTATCTTGTTACCATTGTTAAATACTTGACAAAGGACTATCTGCTTCATTAAATAAGAAATCTGTGAAATTGATGTTGTAGAGTCTTTACTTTTGACAAACATAGTGTCAAAAACATTGTCATTGTGATGTTATCTTCTCGACACACGTCACCTTATACTATCATAACCATTGAATGCAGGCTTTGTAAAGAACAATGAAGCAATTTAGTTAGAAAACACATGACGAGCTAACTACTTATAATGGATCAAATGCAGCCCAATCGAAAATATAATGTGTGTGATTCAAGACCACCTATTGTTGTTCAAGGTCATGACTAGGTTGACACATGCGGATGTAATCCATGCCTAAACTAGGCCCATTGACTATCATTTTGAATATTAAAGGGTGTTTTTTCACACCATCTTGTTCTATCCTAGGAACATGAATAACATTGATGAATGGTATGAACAACTTTCTTTTCATTTCTAACAGGCTATCATAACCTTCTTTGAACCTTGTTTTGTTGGTTCTTATTTGCTTAAATTCATTCATGAGTCTTGTTACAACACAAACTTAGAGCAATCATAGTTCTTGTCTTGCTTACCTTCAGTGAGTGGTGAGTGGTTCTAGACTTTTCAAAAGTTTGTTAAAGGTTACATCATCTAGTGTTTTAAAGAGCTCTTTCATGATCATCTCACGAGCTGCTTGGAACTATATCGCTCTTTGGTTCTCCTCAGATTATTTACAATAGTTTTATTTATAAATTGTTTAGCTTTAGCTTTGATTGTAGACAACAAGGAACCAGTGTGGGGTGATGATGTTGACCATAATGGATGAAAAGTCTAGTCTTTGCCACATTGTTAGGTATATGTAATAACACATGGCCTTAGATATGTCATTGTCATTGTGATGTTATCTTCTCGACACACGTCACCTTACACTATGATAACCATTGAATGCAGGCTTTGTAAAGAACAATGAAATAATTAACATAACGAGCTAACTACTCATAATGGATCAAGTGCAACCCGATCAAAAATACAATGTGTGTGATTCAAGACCACCTATTGTTGTTCAAGGTCATGACTAGGTTGACACATGCGGATGTAATCCATGCCCAAACTAGGCTCATCGACTATCATTTTGAATATTAAAGGATTTTTTTCCACACCATCTAGTTCCATCCTAGGAACATGAACAACATTAATGAATGGTATGGACAACTTTCTTTTTATTTCTAACAGGTTATTATAACCTTCTTTGAACCTTGTTTCACTGATTCTTGTTTGTTTAATCCATTCATGAGTCTTATTATTAATTTTAGCTTTAATTGTAAACGACAAGGAACTAGTGGTGGGGTGATGATGTTGACCATAATGGATGAAAAGTCTAGTCTTCATGACATTATTATGTAAGATGTAATAATAAGGCCCCAAAAGATTTAGCTCATGTCCACAATGCATGCATGTTATGCCTTCAATGTCCTAACGAATGTTTTTTTTTTTTTTCACTTTCCATATGAATCCCTTGACTTGCTCGGCTTCTTAGCCATATCAAGAAAAGAACAAGAAGGGTCCATGCCTTAGATGACTGAAATAGTTACTCTGTCTGACTTGGGCTAGAACTTTGCCAATGAGTGGTACTAGGATATGTTCAATTGTGATTGTCACGACCCGATACAAAATGCAGGATACATGATATGGGTTAAAGGATATGCCTATAGGATATACCTACAAGATATGCTTACAGGATATTCCTACATGATATGCTTATAAGAATACCTATAGGATATGCCTGCAGGATATACCTACAGGATATTCCTATAGGATATGCCTATAGGATATACTACAGGATATGCCTAGAGGATAAGGGTCACTATTTTTAGCACATGACTAGATTAGACTCATGACCAGATTAGCTTGGAGTTATGAGTATAAAAGTTCCGACCTAATTGTTATACAATTAGTTACTATCATCACTAGTCTTTCTACAATCAATCTTGTCTTGTCTTGCTCCTTGCCTCCTGCTCTTGTTTTGTTCTTGGTTCCTAGTTTCTGTCCTGCTCCTTGTTCTGTTCCTTGTCTTGCTTCCAAGTCAAGATTCCTTGTTGTCGGAATCTTGCTCACTTCCTTGTTCCTGGATCGTGGCTTGACAGTTTGATAGTAACTGCTTTCATAGCTTTCCAATTTCCAGCTACTTATTTTTCCTTGATTCTTCTCCTTCGTTTTCCTTCTTTTTTCTTTCATAGATCATGGCTGATTTTGAGCAATTTCAATGCGAGCACCAAATATTACTTCATGAGCTGGCCACTTTGTGCCAAATGGTCAACAGATCTGCAAGGTTCCACCAATACGGCGCATGCAGCTGCTGATGCATCCTCCAAGGCTGTTGCGCAGGCTCTCTCTCAAGCATCCGTGGTTTCCTCTCCATCAAACACTTCTTCGGAGCTGAAGATCAGCATGCGGAAAGTTCAATGGCAATCGTGCTGATTTCCAAAGGTTCCTGAATCAGATCATGCTTTTGATCCGCATGCAACCACGCTGTTACTCAACTGATGCACAAAAGGTTAGCCTTTTGGCATCCTTACTAATTGGATCTCCACAGGCTTGGGTTGCCCCTTTGTTGGAGCGTGACGACCCATTGATGGAAGACTTTGAAGGTTTCGTGGCTGTCTTTGAAGCTTGCTTTGGAGATCCCAATAAGTATCGTTCCGCATGCACGAAGTTACGAAAGCTCACACAAGGATCTCGACCAGCTTCCGTCTATGCATCCGAATTTTAGCAACTTTGCACGAACATTCCATGGATGAGACTACATTGATTGAACACTTCCGTTTTGGGTTGAGGGATGATGTGAAGGACCTTCTCCTTACGTTACTGGATGCTCAAACATTAGTGGAGATCATGCAACAGGCCGTTCGCTGCGACAACCGCTTGTTTGAGCGTTGTTAGGAAAAATCCGTTAGCAGTTCCTGCAAACCAATCCTGCAACTGTGTACATACTTCTGCGACACCTTCTAGAGTAGTTCCTATGGAGGTTGAGAAATACAAGCGTGGTTCACTTTCCGTTGCTTAGAAGCAACGTCGCCGTAGTGAAAATCTATGTTTGTATTGTGGTGAAGTAAGACACAAGGTGTCAAGCCATGATACAGGAACAAGGAGGCTTGACTCAGGCGCAGGACAAGGAGCAGGACAGGAACTTGAAACTCAGGAGTCGAACAAGGAGCAGGACAAGGAGCAGGATAGGAACTGGAGCAGGATAGGAATTAGGAACTCAAGAGTAGGACAAGGAGTAGGTCAAGAGCAGGACATGAACTAGGAACTCATGAGCAGGACAAGGTACAAGACAGAAACTAGGAACTCCAGAGTCAGGAGTAGGCTTGACTCAGGAGTGGACAGGAACTAAGAACTTAGGAGCAGGATAGGAACTGGAGCAGAATAGCGGGATAAGGAGTAGGATAGGAAATGGAGCAGGATAGGAGGACAAGAAGTTGAATAGGAACCGGAGCAGGATAGTAGGACTAGGAGCAGGATAGGAATTGGAGTAGGATAGCAGGACAGGAGCAGGACAGGAACTAGGAACGCAAGAGCAAGACCAGGCGCAAACAGGATCCAGGAGTAAAATAGGAACATAACAAGATCCAGGAGCGAGACAGGAGCAGGACAGGATCCAGGAGCGAGACAAGAAGAGAACAAAAAGCAAGGAGCAAGACAAGAACAAGACAAGACAAGATTGATCGTAGTAAGACTGGTGTTGATAGTAACTGATTGTACAACAATTAGGTCGGAGCTTTATGCTCACAACTCCAAGAGCTAATCTAGGCATGAGTGCTATAAGTGGTTGCATGCATCTAAAAGTGGATGCATGCATGCAGAGGCTAAGATGAGTCCACATGTCCCTTACCCTTTAGGCATATCCTGTAGGCATATCCTGTACGAATATCCTGTAACCCGTATCCTGTAACCGGAATCCTGTATCCTGTATCGGGTCGTGACACAAGGCGGCGGAATGTCCTATTAAAGCCAAGAAGTTCAAGACGTGTGAAGTTGAAGCTGAAATTCAGTCGGAAAACTTCAATGTTCACTTCGTCTAGGAGCCACAAAGTTGGACGTAGGTGCAGGCTCCATTGGTGCTGCTCATACCATTCCATCACTCAAGTTTCCTGTACACATTCATCTCAATAATCGAGAGCTCAAGGAGTTTGCCCATTAGACATTGATGCAAATGCATGCTTCATGAATGACACTTTTGCAACTCAACATGGCATTTCGGTGGTGAAGTTGAAGCGTGTAGTTCCTGTAGAGGTGCCGATGGTCGTCTGATTACTTCTGGCGCAGTTACCCATGCTACCAAACCTCTCTCTTATAGTCATGGCGCATTCAACTGTTCGATTTCCTTCAACTTGATCAAGACTCGGTCGACTCCCATTATTTTGGGCATGCCATGGTTCGTTATTGCAAATCCTCAGATCGATTGGAGGTCTAAGACGCTCACGTTTTCCTCTCCGGTAACCAGGATCAATCCTGTACTTTCCTGTGTGTAGGATACATCTTTAATGTCTGAGGCAGTACAAGTTACAAGATTGACCGTGCCTGTTCCTATATCAATGTTGAAGACTCCTCCTCGATAGGATTCACCTCATGTTAGTTTCTCAGCACATCCGTAGGCTCTCTCCACTCATGATCGACTTTGGCTTGCAGCACTACAACTTCATCAGGCTCCAGCAGATTCCACACTCCTACATAACATCCATTTGTAGTTGGCTACAGACGACTTGGCAAGGAATGTATTTTTATACATTAGTCCTGACATCGCAAGTTCCTCTTCCTCCAATTCCCGTACAGACTACAAGTTGTTTGCGGACTCCTGTACTGGGAAGGTCTCCTATACGTTCATGTTGGTATTTGCAGGACTCGTGTTTTACAGGATTGTCATGATACCTCGGCTATATGACATTTTGGTGTGGCCAAGACAGTTGAGTTGGTGACTCGCAACTATTGGTGGCCAGGGTTGCGAGGTTTTATGGACAAGTTTGTATGGAGTTGTGACACCTGCAATAGGTTGAAGATGCCTCGTCACGTGCCTTCGTCCTCTTCCTGTTCTTTCTGCTCCTTGGAGATCCATTTCTATGGATTTCCTCACAGATCTTCCTCCTTCTCGTGGATTTGATGCAGTTCTTGTGGCGGTTGACTATTTCACCAAACAGGCTCATTTCCTACCATGTCACAAGATTGCTATAGGCCAGACAACTGTATTCCAACACCATGGTCTTCCTGAGAGCATTGTTTCTGATCGAGGCCCACAATTTATGTTTAAGTTTTAACAAGAACTTCTCCGGAGTCTATAGGTTAAAGCGGACCTTTCTTCAGGATACCATCCACAAACTGATGAGCAGTCAGAACGCATGATTCAGACCTTAAAGTAATATCTTCGCTGCTTCATCAGTTACCAATAGGACAACTAGTTGGACCTTCTTCCAATGGCGAAGTTTGTCTACAACAACTCCATTCACGCATCTACAGGCTAAACACCTTTCTTTGCTCTTACAGGCTACTATCCACATTTTGACTTTGCTCCTCCTACTTCTCCTTCTTTCGCTCCTGCAGTACAGGATCGTCTTCAGCATCTTTCTCAGGTATATGAGGATCTCCGGGTTCATCTTCAGCAAGCACATGAACGGTACAAGCATCATGCTAATGTTCATCATCAACTAGCACCTGCATACAAGATTGGTGATCTCGTGTGGCTTTTTCGTCGGCATATTCGCACCAACATGCCTTCTTTTAAGTTGGATTTTCAACGATTGGGCCCTTATAGAATTGCGGCTGAGGTCAATCCTGTAGCTTTCCGACTCGAGTTACCATTTACGATGAAACTTCATCATGTGTTTCACACCTCTTTGTTAGAGCTGTATCATCCTTTTTCTCTTCCTGGTCGTGCTTCTTTTCCTCCCCCTATGGTTATTGACGGTGAATCTGAGTACGAAGTTGCAGCCATCCTTGATTCTCGTCTTCATCACCGCCAACTTCAATACTTGGTGGATTGGAAAGGTTATTTGCCTACCGCTCGCACTTGGGAATCTACATCCAACTTACTCCATGCTTCTTCCAAAGTTGCTGCTTTCCATCGGTGTGGATGAGGAGTGTGTTCACTGCACCTGACATCAACTACGATGTCTACAATAAGAAGCTGCTGGCAATCGTCAATGCCTTTGAGGAGTGGCACAAATTCCTTGAAGGTTCCCCGCATGTGGTTAAGGTGTATTGTGATCACAAGAACTTCTAGTACTAGGCAATAACACAAGTTCTCAATCGGCATCAGGCGCAATGGGCACAGTCTTTGTCCCGGTTCTGATACGTGATTATTCATCGTCCTGGTCGTCTAAATGGCAAAGCAGATGCTTTATCTCGTCACAGTTACCTAGCTCTAGTACCAAGTGAAATCCCATTTGATCAACAAGAACAAGTCACAGTTGTTGGTGAACGCGCTTTCTCGTTCTTCTACTCTAGTTGACACTTCGTTTTTGGATCTAATCCGAGAAAGTCTTTCTCAAGACGAGTTTGCTCGTGATGTCCTTACACATGTTCGACGAGTTCAACCATTGTCTTCAGGGTCACAACTACGAGATTATGCTACTTTCCATTTTCATAATGGGTTGCTATACCACCACATCCAAATCTATGTTCCAGACGGAGAACTAAGGTTGCGAGCTGTCCAACATTGCCATGACAACACAGCTGCGGGACATTTTGGCATTCAGAAGACTATCGAGCTAGTACAGCGTGTGTTCTGGTGGCCTCGGCTTCGCATGTATGTTGAGAAATTTGTGCGATCTTGTGACACGTGCTAGCGTACAAAGTTTCCTTGTCATCAACCGGTTGGACTACTACAGCCTCTTCCTATTGCTCAGCATCCATGGTCATTCATCACCATGGATTTCCTCACTGATTTACCGCCTTCTAGAGGGTTTGATGCTGTCCTAGTCATTGTTGATCGGTTCTCTAAGATGGCGCACTTTGTTCCTTGCAACAAGACATGTTTGGGTCCTGATGCTGCAGATCTGGTGTACCGATCTTCCTGATGAACTTGTCACTGATCGAGGTCCCCAGTTCACTTCGGCATTCTGGCAGAGATTCCTAGATCGGCTACGTATCACCAGGAAGCTATCTACTGCACATCATCCTGAAACAGATGGCCAAACGGAGCGCACGATTCACATGTGGTGAACACACTCCTCATCCCTGTTGTCCTTGCATGCTTGAAAAGGTTGATGTCAGGTGCAGTGAACACACTCCTCATCCACTGTTCACTGCACCTGACATCTAGCTAGTCACTATATTTAAAAATAGTGACATTTATAAAAAATTTGGTATATTTAAACCGAGATTATGTGGACGACGGTACTAAGTGCTTGTAGAGAGTGCTTCATATTTCTTTGTGTAATGCGTAACATCAAACTGATTCAAGCATGCAAGGACAACAGGGATTCACACACAAATTGCCCAAAGCAAATCACAAAGACAGGATCTGGCTCTCTCCACATCACTATGCGTTTTATAAGCACTCAAGTAGTCTCGGTTTAACTATATGAAGTTTTTTATTATATATATGAAAGTATATGTATATATGAATATGAATCCAACTTTCATATATACATATACATATGCTTGAACTCGTTATTATATATATGAAAGTATATGTATATATGAATATGAATCCAACTTTCATATATACATATACATATGCTTGAACTCGGGCTACTGGTTCAGAGTCAGTGTATATATATATAGAAAAGTATGTGTATATACATATATATTTCGGATCATCTAGGTGTACACATTAATCTAGGTGTACACATTAGACAAGAGGACACATAAGGTCCACAGTTATCAGGTCGACACTAAAGCACACACTGGCCAATCCTGGTAGCTCTCTCCACATCTTCTGCGTTTTACAAGCACTTAGTAGAGTAGTCCACGTAAACTCCCTCGGTTCAAAGGGCATCACATGTATCAACTCCTCGGCCTCACTAAGCTTCCCTGCTTTACCCAGCAAATACACCATGGATGTGTAGTTCTCAATAGTGTGACCAACTCCATAATCTCGTAATAAAACTCCAAATATATATCTTGCGTCTTCAAGCAGCCCAGCGTGAGCACACGCTCCGAGTGCCCCACATAACGTAACCACGTCTGGTTTGATTCCCTCTACAAGCATCTCCCAGAACATCTGTACTGCTTCAAACCTGTGCCCGCTCTCTGCATACACAGTGATGATGGTGTTCCAGGAGATCGCATTCCTCATGTCCATTGCATCGAAGACCTCCCTGGCAAGATCCAGACGCCCGCATTTCCCATACATGTTCACGAATGCGCTGCAGATGAAAACATCGAGCTTAAATCTGTTCTCTTTAATAACCGAGTGAATCAGCTTCGCGTCGGACAGTGAGGGCTCAGCTGAGCATGCATCTATAAGGCTCCCAATTGTGTATCTGTGTGGGCACTCCAAGTCCATGAGTTTGAAGAGCTTCACATATGTTGGGCATTTGCTGACAGCCCGAATGACGGTGGCGTGCGCGTACTTGTGCATGACCGGGATTTCTTTTGTGCATCGTCTTCGTCTTCGCCTCTTGTTTGAGCATATAAGAGTATCTCCTGCACAGTTGCCTACCAATTCGCTTGAGGTCGATCTCAGTTGCAAAAACTTATCGCATCAAGTTTGATAAATATTCCACAGTGTCCTCGACCTTGGGAACGTAGCCGTTCAACTTGAAAGGTAAGTGCCCTGCATTTGAAACATTTAAGTTCGACTTATTCTGCGCACATACTATGCTGTGAATTCCTGACAGTGTTTTAATCGTAGGAGGAACATTCAACGAATATTCTAATCTTCCTTTTTTAACAAGCTAAAAATTCAAATATGGTTCGTAAGTAAATAGACTAGACTCGGTAGAATATTTAAGAATATATTAAGTCCATAAATAAAATAAAACAATCCGTAAATAGAAGAATCCATAAAAGAATATAATAAAATAGAATTACTTATCGAAAGGTTTGAGTTTAGCAGATCTTGTGCGTGTTCATACACGTGTAATATTAGGATGACTCGTGGTATTATATTTACAGTTCCCCACTGGGCGGAGAAGCATTTGAGAGCTCGCAAGGTTGTGTATTTCAAAGCTAGGCAGGAGGCATGTAAACAGGTAGAGATCAAGAAGACGGTGGAGCAAGAATTTAAAGAAGACCCCAGTACAAATGAGAAGAAATCCAGTAAAGATGGAAACGATAAGGAAGGCAGTGATGACGATGACCCGGTTAAAGATGGAAACGATAACGAAGGCAGTGACGGTGGCGATGGCTCCAGCGATAATGAAGACGGCGGCGATGACTCCAGCGATAATGAAGACGGTGGCGATGACTCCAGCGATAATGAAGACGGTGGCGATGGCGATTATATGTATTTGGACCTGGGACACAGCGACTTCTGCCATGCTACTTGCGTTTCATGTTTATTGCAGCCTACAGGATGGTTCAGGCTGAATGGTCGGATGTAGAAGACGGTGGAGATGCTCAGGTTGCCTTGAAAGACGGGGAAGCTGTTCTTGTTCCGCTCAGGCCCCTAAGGCAATGGTGTTGGACACCATTCTTCGTGTGTGCTCTCCGAACCTTCATTCCATCCCAATATCAAGCCACACAAAAAACCTCAAGGAGATCAGAATATATCTGAGATTTGGAATGCCGGAGTCAGATTATGATAAACATGGAAGCTTGAATCTTGAACTTTGTTTCACAGATTACGAGCTGATTAGCGTGCTTGGTGCTGCTGGATTTGGTGTATTGGTTGACATGTGCAGAGACCACCATATGTTCGTCAATGTAATAGATGCAGATCGAATTAGCAGGATGGCTGCTGTGCTCAACAAACTGTCGCCGTACTTCCCCACTTGCAAAGAAGACCTGAATGGAACTCCTTACGTGTCGGGTGATCCTTATGATGAGAATTTGGATGAAAGAAATACTATGAAAGAGATCCAGGAGAACTTTAATGTGCTTGCTGGTCTTGGCTGCGGCATTACTGGTATTGTTGAGTATTAACTTACTGGATGTTCTATAGAGTGCGGATTTATCTTTCTCATTCATCTGCCGGAGATTGAGAATATACTCTAAATATACTAGGAGTTATTAATAAAAAAACACGTACATTTTGAGTACTCTTGGTGTGTGTGGGTGTAATTCCTTGTGTTAGTGATATATATCTCTATGTGTATAGGTGTTTTCAGATAATCGTACAGGTGTAATGTTAACAAAAATCATTTTCTCCTTTTTTATTTATGGGAATAAGATACGCTATTCAACTCAAGTTCCAGGCTTGCTTCTTAATACCGAGGAAGGATCCTGCTCTAAACTTGCGCTCGCAAGGTTGTGTATTTGGCAGGCAGCTTTCAAACAAGAAGTGGAGCAGACATGTAAACAAGTGGTGAAAAAGAGGTTGAGAAGACGAAAAGACCCAGCAAAGATGGTGGCACATAAATCAACCACTCGCTGATCATTTACCTTATAAGTTATAACTATGGAAAGTCTTTTGTAAGATGAGAAAAATAATAAAAAATCGATCTACTATGGGGGTTAGTACCACACAACCCAAAATTTCTAAACATATTTTGTATAGTTTGATATAGTATACATACATACATATATATATTATTTATAATGATGTTAAATGAAGTAAATTTTCAAGCATAGTGCGACGTTACAAAAGATTAATAATCTCATCCATACTAAGTAAATTACATATGCATAAGTTAATGTTATGTTTATGTGATATATATATAAAACTTTCTTGTTTGATTTTAACAAAACGTCTTATGAAATATAAACAATGATGTAAAGCTGAAAACCCTTTGGATGCTATATTCTTTTTAAGGTAATTTGTAAGTCTATATTTGTTTATATATATATATAATGCATATATCTTATTTCCTCCCTTATTAAGTGTCTGTTTGTTATATATGGAAACTCTTAGACAGACATATTCATGTATATGCCTACATTGTGTGTGTATACATGTGTACACTCTCTTTCTTCTAGAATTTTATAGGTGTGGTACATGTTTTTTTATACGATATGTGCATGTAAACATTTAAATTTACAGATAAATCTAAATATTCATGTCTCACACACATATATTATTTTATATAACATACATAATATTTAATATATTTATTTACATAATCTCATGCACATTTTATACATTTCTATAGTGGTGAGAAGAAGCCAAATATAATTATATAAGTAGCTATAAATATTTAATGTAAAAATAAAAAAGTATACAAACTATAAGTTTAGTTAATCATTCAAGTTGACCAATAAACTAAATAGTAAAATTATTTATTAATAAGATATTTTTATATATTTTGCTGTTAACAATGCCTTGCTTGTCTTCTCAATTACAAAGTCAAAGTCTAAATCTTTTCTAATTCAAATCATGTATAAATAAGGGGTGTTGACAAAAAGGAGGATTCATATAGGAGCCTTGTAAAATATTTGGGCTTATTCTGAAATATACTTGAATACTCTATAAAATGAGGCTTCAAAAATTTAATGCATTATATTGGCTTAAATGTCAATCTAAGTTATAAATAATATGAAACCTAAAGTCATATAATCATGTCGATTCAAGTGAATGTTGTTATCCACATCTGCTAGTGAAAAAGACATGTTTAGTGGAGTTCATTTAGTTAGACTTATCACATACTTATTAAATTATCTAGGTGTCAATAACTAGAAGTGCATAGTTCCTTTAATAGGCAACTAGGAAGCAATAAACCTCAATGTTATTAAGAACATGTGGTTGGAGAAAATGTGTGATGTATAGGTTTAGTCCAAGAATGTGATTGTACATATGCAAATAACTCTTTGCCTTTTGAAAGCCTGCACAAGTGCCTAATGGAAACCTAAAAATGGTTACCTTCACTGTTTGACTAATAGAGGAGACAATAAACAATTCAAGCCTTCTATGTTGTTCCACTTCCATACCACTAATATGTTCATGGCTTGGTTATAATTCTTTTCATGCTCCTTTGACAACTTGTTGGGTGTAACTTGGCACCCTAGCAAGCCCTACTCCTCTAAGTGGCGACAAGTCTTCTCCTTGATTGTGGCAGCTGTCCACACATCTAGTCTTCTCAGTGGCAACAAAGTCTTCTCCATGAGTAAGTTGGTCGTACTTGTGCTTTTTCAACTCCCTCTAGCTTAAATTTTACTTTCTGTAAAATTGTACCTCGGTTATTAAGTTTGAACCCTGGTGGGGGGACATTAGTAGTGATAATTTTTAATGGGTTTTGAACCATGGCGGGGGTCATTAGTAGTGACAATGACATGGAAAAATTTCAATTTTTAATGGGTTTTGAACCCTAGTGGGAGACATCAGTAGCAGTAGCGATGGTGACCCACTGGCATTGAGTACTCATGGACGGTGCACAAGTCCAATATGGGACAGCCCAAAAAGGACACTCAACAAACAAATTTGGGTAACTTTTTATCCATTTTAAGTAGTAGTACTTCTAGGGTAGATGTAGATCAAAGCAAACAAGGTGAAGGAATTGCACGACAATTCAAGGAGGACTGGCAATTGGTATATCCTTGGCTTCTTAAGTAGGTGTCCACCCAAATGAGAGAATGAAGTGTTCCTATTGCATTGAGTTTAGAAAGGATAATGTCTTTGCTACAAGAGGTTGTACAACCTTGCAAAAGGAGCCATCAAGACTCATGTAAAATCTGAGGATCATATTGTAGCTGAAAAAAGATCAAAAAGGAAGAGTGCACCACCGCAACAGCGAGCAATACCTGAGCATCTGAAGGTTATGAATTCTCAAGAGCAGCAACGAGTGATGACGTTGATGAAGATAGCTTATCAAATTGCACAAAAAAGGGATCCTATTGAGAAGTTTGAAGTGGATTGTGCATTTCACAGGTTCATGGGGACTCCTTACATGCCACAGCAAGGTGGATATGTAGCTTACACAAATGCAAAGGCTTGTAACTTTTTTCATTTTGCTGCTCATCAAGCTTATTACTAGTTCTCAAAAAGGAGCTCCTTGCAAATCCTTTCTACAGCATTTTGCTTGACGAATCTACAGACAATAGGCTAGAGCACCATCTCATCATCTATGTGAAGTTCTTGTTAGCAGGCGAGCCTGTAACAAGGTACCTAAAGCTGATCTTCATCAAAGACGGATTGGTAAGCACTCTATTTGAAGCAGTTACTACATTCTTGGAAGAGATTGGATTGCTGTTGGAGAGGTTGATAAGAGTTGCTACAGATGGATGTAGCGCTATGCAAGGTCGGCAATTAAGTCGTAGATTGTCCCTCATATTGTACCAATACATTGTGTGGCTCACAAAGAGGCTTTGGTAACAAACGATTCCTTCAACTATTTTCCAGTGTTTAAGGAGCTTGAAGCACTTGCAAAATGTGTTGGTGGCTGGGTTGGACGCTCTTCTCAACGGCTACAGCTTTTGCATAAAGCTCAAGGGATTATGAAATTGAAGAAGCTCAACTTACTTCAGATTCACAATGTTTACTGGTTATCTCGAGGCAAGGTGATCTTACGTCTTGTTAAGCTCTTTTACGCTTGTGGGAGACGACTAATGAGGCAAAGCTTTTTGGAGAGTTTAAGAGATTTGAGGTATAGTTCTTTTTTCACTTTCTAGCAGATATACTCAATGAATTGAGTATGTTAAACAAGAGGTTTCAAAGTAGGGACTTGGAGCTTTCAGCAATCTCCTCAATGGTCATAGGGACAATCGACATTCTAAGGATCCAGTTTTTAGGAGCTAAGTTTGGAGTTGGAGCACCAAATCTTACAGTTTTCTGGAAGATGATTGTTGAGAAAAAGGAGGTCTCGTTACGAGGGTGATGCTAAGTTTGTTCATCTTTACCATTTGGATTGGATAGCCAACACACTAAATAGCTATTTGGCAATTGGGTGGGGCTATGTTGAGAAGGTAATTCAATGTTTAGAGGACAGGTTCCTGTAGGATAGCTCCTCAGTTTGGAAGCTTCAAAGCTTTTTAACACCATGCTTTATGTTGAGAACATAGCTAAAGTTGCTTCTGAGGCTACCTCTCATGTAACTCTTCTCTCAACACAGTTTGGAGGAAGTTCTACAATGCTAAAGAGTTTGCAACTCATGTGTCCACTTTTCTGTGAGACTTATTAGTGACTTTAGACGGAAAGGTATGATTACTTTATGGAGTATTTACAACAATAATAGGTACATTTTTTTTAATATTATTGTTTTTGAGCTTTATAACTCTATGTTTTATAGCTACTATACCCAATCTTACAAAGAGATCATAAAAGTTTGAGGGGTTGTGATGGTGATACCATCCAGCACTATAGAATGTGAATGCGGCTTCAAGAGGCAAAACGACATCAAAGATGGAGAAAGAGCATGTTTAAAGTTGAAAACTTTGAACATGTTAATGTTCTTTTCATTTTCAGCTCCTGATACATTGCATGTTGATTACCAACTGATTTTTAATCATTGGCAAGAAGAGCAACATAGGCGGCATTTGAGTTTCGGTTGTACTTGAAATTTTTATCAAATTTAAACCTTGCATTTGAAACTTAATTCTTTTTTAAAAACTTTCAAGTGAAAGGTAGATCCAAAATAAACATTTCAAAAGAAAAAATAAGGGTGCCTTTCAAATTCTAAGCATACTTGGAACTATATCACTCTATGGTTGCTTCTCAGATTCTTTACAACATCTTTATTTATAGATTGTTTAACTTTAACTTTGATTGCAGACGACAAAGAACTAGTGGTTGTCAAGCCACGATCCAGGAACCAGGAAGAGAGCAGGATTCTAAAAAAAAAGGCTTGACTTAAGAGCAGGATGGAGAGCAAGACAGAACTTAAGAACTCAGGAGCAAGACCAGGCGCAGGACAAGGATCCAAGACAAGACAGGAACAGGATAGGATCCGGGAGCAAGACAGAAAGCAGGACAGGATCCAAGAACAAGAACAAACAGGATCAGGAGCAGACAAGGAAGAACAAGAAGCAAGAAAGACAAGACAAGACAAGATGATCGTAGAAGACTGGTTGATAGTAACTGATTGTACAACAATTAGGTCGGAGCTTTTATGCTCACAACTCCAAGCTAATCTGGTCATGAGTTAATCTAGTCATGAGTCTAATCTAGTCATGAGCTAAGAATAGTGACCCTTATCCTCTAGGCATATCCTGTAGCATATCCTATAGGCATATCCTGTAGGAATATCCTGTAGGATATCCTGCAGGCAATCCTGTAGGTATATCCTGTAACCCATCCTGTATCCTGTCTGTATCCGGAATCCTGCATCCTGTATCGGGTTGTGACAGCACCTCCTCCCTAAGGACGAGTTCCACGAGTCTTGGACCTGGTTTAGCAGGATAATGCCGATGGAAGGCAGCAACTTTGGAAGAAGCATGGAGTAAGTTGGATGCAGGTTCCCAAGTGCGATCGGTAGGCAAATAACCTTTCCAATCCACCAAGTATTGAAGTTGGCGGCGATGAAGACGAGAATCAAGGATGGCTGCAACTTCGTACTCAGGTTCACGCAATGACCACAGGAGGGGGAGGAGAAGAAGCACGACCAGGAAGAGAAGAAGGATGATACGGCTCCAACAAGGAGGTGTGAAACACAGGATGAAGTTTCACGTAGGATGGTAACTCGAGTCGGAAAGCTATAGGATTACCTCTGCCATAATCCTTGTAAGGGCCCAATCGTTGAAAATCCAACTTAAAGAAGGCCTGTGACAAAGAAGCCACACGAGATCACCAATCTTGTATGCAGGTGCCGGCTGACGGTGAGCATCAGCATGATGCTTGTATCGTTCCTGTGCCTGCTGAAGATGAACCTGGAGATCATCCTGTACCTGACGAAGATGCTGAGACGATCCTGTACTGCAGGAGCGGAAGAAGGAGAAGCGGGAGGAGCAAAGTCAAAACGTGGATGGTGGCCTGTAAGAGCAAAGAAAGGTGTCTGTCCTGTAGATGCGTGAACGGAGTTGTTGTAGGCAAACTCCGCCATTGGAAGAAGGTCCAACCAGTTGTCCTGCTGGTAACTGATGAAGCAACGAAGATACTGTTCCAAGGTCTGAATTGTGCGTTCGACTGCCCATCAGTTTGTGGGTGATATCCTGAAGAAAGATCCGCTTTAACCTGTAGACTCCGAAGAAGCTCTCGCCAAAACTTGGACATGAATTGTGGACCTCGATCGGAAACAATGCTCTCAGGAAGACCATGATGTCGGAACACTTCACGGATCACCAACTCGCAGTTGTCTGACCTGTAGCTGTCTTGTTGCAGGGTAGGAAATGAGCCTGCTTGGTGAAACGGTCAACCACCACAAGAACTGCATCGAATCCACGAGAAGGAGGAAGATCTGTGAGGAAATCCATAGAAATGGATCTCCAAGGAGCAGAAGGAACAGGAAGAGGACGAAGAAGACCAGAGGGTGCATGATGAGGCATCTTCGACCTGTTACAACTCCGTACAAACCTTTCCACAAAACCTCGCAACCCAGGCCACCAATAGTTGCGAGTCACCAACTCCACTGTCTTGGCCACACCAAAATGTCCTGTAGCCGGGGTATCATGACAATCCTGTACCACACGAGTCCTGGAAATACCAACAGGAACGTACAGGAGACCTTCCCGGTACAGGAGTCCATCCTGTATGGTGAACAACTTGTAGTCTGAAGGGAACTGGAGGAAGAGGAACTTGCAATGTCAGGATGAATGTGTGAGAACACATTCTTTGCCAAGTCGTCTGTAGCCAACTGCGAACGGATGTCCTGTAGGAGTGTTGAATTTGCTGGAGCCTGATGAACCTGTAGTGCCGCAAGCCGGAATCGATCAGGACCCAACAACACTTGCCTTTGACAGTCAATGCAGGATCGCCCGGGCTTGGTGCAAGGTAAGAGCGCCTAGACAATGCGTCCGCCTTGCCATTCCGAAAACCGGGCCTGTAGACGATGACGAAATCAAAACGTGATAGGAACTCCGCCCACCTAGCCTGTCGCCGACTGAGAACTCGAGCCGTTTGAAAATACTCCAGGTTCTTGTGATCCGTAAGAACTTGTACAGGATGCAGCACCTTCCAGGAAATGCCGCCACTCCTCGAACGAATCCACAATGGCCTTGAGTTCCTTGTCATGAATCTCGTAATTGATCTCCGCCGAAGGAACTTACGAGAGTGAAAAGCTACAGGATGAAGCAACTTGTCTTCTCCAACTTGTGATAGGACGGATCCTACTGCAAAATCCGAGGCATCTGCTTCAACGAAGAAAGGACGAGAAGGGTCAGGATGTGCTAAAATCGGAGTGATCCTTTGAGTGTTGTGAATGCATGTTCCGCCTTGTCGGACCAAGAGAAAACCCTGTGCGCTTGGTGAGTTCCGTGAGTGGAAGTACACGCTTGGAGAAGTCCTGTATGAACCGCCTGTAGAAGTTTGCAAAGCCAAGGAAACATTGTACATCTCGTACAGACTTGGGCCTCTCCCACTCCACGATGGTCTTCACCTTGTGCATGTCCATGGAAACGCCAGCAGGAGAGACGATGTAGCCCAAGAACTCCACGAATCCCTATCGAAAAAACACTTCTCCAACTTCGCATACAGGCCATGCTCGCGAAGCCGCTGTAGAACTAATCGTACATGCTTGTCATGTGCCGCCTGGTCCTTGGAGAAAATCAAAATGTCGTCGAGGTAGATCACCACAAACTGGTCCAAGAAGTCACGAAAGATGTCGTTCACCATGTGTTGGAACACAGGCTGGGGCATTGGTAAGGCCGAAAGGCATCACCGTGTACTCGAAGTGTCCATACCTTGTACGAAAGGCAGTCTTCCACTCATCGCCGGACGAATCCGTACAAGGTTGTAGGCCCCTCGTAAGTCGATCTTCGTGAACACCTTTGCTCCTCGCAGCCGATCGAGAAGTTCCGGGATCAATGGGGTACCGATTCCTGTAGTCCCAAACTCACAACCCCTGTAGTCCACAACCAAACGTAAACTCCCATCCTTCTTCTTGACAAAGAAGATAGGTGCTCCTGCAGGGGACTTTGAGTGACGAATGAAGCCGGATGCCAAGTTGTCCTCGATGTACTGACGAAGAACCTCCAACTCTGTGGGTGACAATGCATAAATCGGTCCGAACGGTGGAGTCTTTCCTTCCGCAAGATCAATAGGACAGTCGTAGGACCTGTGAACAGGAAGAACTGCAGCCTTGTGCTTGTCAAAAACGTCCTTAAAGGTGATACTTGGATGGTAAAGAAGAGGAGGAGAAGGAGAAGGAGAGGAGAAGGAGATTGAAAAACAGGAGAGTCAGACACAGGAAAGGTAGAAGAGGACGTAGGAGTTACTTGAAAGGCAAAAAGGTGGAAAGGAGCAGGATCAGTGGCAAGTTCATGCATGGTAGTGGTAAGAACTCGGAGAGGAGAAGGAGGGAGCTGTGACTGAAAAAGAGGAAGGATCTTGGGGGTGGAACAGAAGCAGGTAACAGAAAGAGGCAGGATTGGAAAAACCTGTGTGGATGTTGACGAGTGTACAGGATTGGAAGAATCCTGTACAGGAGTCCGTGGTTGCGCAGGAGTGGGGAAACCTGCGAGTGTGCTGACGAACCAACAGGAGGTGGATCCTGTTGAGGAGGAACCTTCGACACTGATACAGGATTGGAAGAACCCTGTACAGGAACCGCAAACTTACAGGAGTGGAGAGAGCCTGCGGATGTGCTGAGGAACTGACATGAGGTGAATCCTGTCGAGAGGAGTCTTCAACACTGGTACAGGAACAGGCACGGTCAATCCTGTAGCTTGTACTGCCTCAGATACTAAGGATGTATCCTGCACGCAGGAAGGTACAGGATTGATCCTGCTGTGGAGAGGAAAACGTGAGCGTCCTAGACCTCCAGTCGATCTGCGGATTTGCAACAACGAACCATGGCATGCCCAAAATGATGGGAGTCGACCGAGTCTTGATCAAGTTGAAGGAAATTGAACAGTTGAATGTGCCATGACTGCAAGAGAGAGGTTCGGTAGCATGGGTAACTGCGCCAGAAGCAATCAGACGCCCATCGGCCACCTCTACAGGAACTGCACGCTTCAACTTCACCACCGAAATGCCATGTTGAGTTGCAAAAGTGTCATCCATGAAGCATGCATTTGCACCAGTGTCTAACAGGCAAACTCCTTGAGCTCTCGATTATTAAGATGAATGTGTACAGGAAACTTAAGTGATGGAATGGTATGAGCAGCACCAATGGAGCCTGCACCTACGTCCAACTTCGCGGCTCCTAGACGAAGTGGACATTGAAGTTTTCCGACTGAACTTCAGCTTCAACTTCACGCGTCTTGAACTTCCTGGCTTTAATAGGACATTCTGCCACCTTGTGTCCTGCTCACCACAATACAAGCATAGGTTCTCACTGCACGACGTTGCTTCTCAGCAGCGAAAAGAGCCACGCTTGGATTTCTCAACCTCCATAGGAACTACTCCAGAAGGTGGTGCAGGAACATGTACCACAGCTGCAGGATTGGTTTGCAGGAACTGCTGACGGATCTTTCCTGACGACGCTCGAACAAACGGTTGTCGCAACGAACAGCTTGTTGCATGATCTCCGCTAATGTTTGGGCATCCGGTAACGTAAGGAGAAGGTCCTTCACGTCATCCCTCAACCCAAAACGGAAGTGTTCGATCAATGCAGTCTCGTCCCATGGAATGTTCGTGCAAAGTTGCTGAAATTCGGATGCATAGACGGAAGCTGGTCGGGATCCTTGAGTGAGCTTCCGTAACTTCGTGCATGCGAACGGTACTTATCAGGATCTCCAAAGCAGGCTTCAAAGGCAGCCACGAAACCTTCAAAGTCTTCCATCAATGGGTCGTCACGCTCCAGCAAGGGGCAACCCAAGCCCGTGGAGATCCACTTAGTAAGGATGCCAAAAGGCCAACCTTTTGTGCATCAGTCGAGTAGCGCGTGGTTGCATGCGGATCAAGAGCCGGATCTGATTCAGGAAACCTTGGAAATCGGCACGATTGCCACTGAACTTTTCTGGCATGCTATCTTCGGCTCCGAAGAAAAGTTCGATGAAGAGGGAACCACCGATGCCTGAGAGAGCCTGCGCAGCAGCCTTGGAGGATGCATCAGCAGCTGCATGTGCCGCATTGGTGGAACCTTGCAGATCGGTGACCACTTGGCGCAAAGTGGCCAGCTCATGAAGCAACATTTGGTGCTCGCGTTGAAAGTGCTCAAAATCAGCCATGATCTATGAAAGAAAAAGGAGGAAAACGAAGGAAAAGAATCAAGGAAAAAAGTAGCTGGAAAACGGAGAGCTATGAAAGGAGTTACTATCAAACTGTCAAGCCACGATCCAGAACCAGGAAGAAGCAGGATTCCAAGAACAGAAGGCTTGACTCAGGAGCAGGACAGAGCAGGACAGGAACTAGGAACTAGAGCAAGACAGGCAGGACAGATCCAGGAGCAAGACAGGAACAGGATAGGATCCGGGAGCAAGACAGGAAGCGCAGGATAGGATCCAGGAACAAGACAGGAAAGGACAGGATCGGAGCAAGAAAGGATCCAGGAACAAGACAGGAAGAACAAGAAGCAAGGAGCAAGACAAGAACAAGACAAGACAAGATTGATCGTAGTAAGACTGGTGTTGATAGAACTTGTACAACAATTAGGTCGGAGCTTTTATGCTCACAACTCCAAGAGCTAATCTAGGCATGAGTGCTAAAAGTGGTTGCATGCATGCAAAAGTGGCTGCATGCATGCAGAGGCTAAGATGAGTCCACATGTCCCTTATCCTCTAGGCATATCCTGTGGCATATCCTATAGGAATATTCTGTAACCCGTATCATGTATCCTGTATCAGGTCGTGACAGCAACACGTGGCCGCCAAGTGGCCTTCCGGTGTTAATTCCCTGCGTGAGCAACAATAAGTCTTCCAAGATGACCCTAAGAGTCTGACTCAAATGCTTAGTTAAACAAAAGACTTAGAGTCCTACCCTAAGTCCCCTAGAATGACTATCCTCCGAACCCTAAAGAATATCTCGAGTAAACTTTAGGATCCTATCCCAGTAGACCTAGACAAGCTCATGCCCTAACCCCATTAAAGAGATGTGTATCACACATGCCCCATGACAGAGCTAAGGCATCGTCACTTACCCCTTGAGGAATCACCCTCATCCAAGAGTACAATCCCTTTAAAGCAACAAAGGGTACCATGAACCATGACTAACCCTTGAGGGTTTGAGTGGTCAAGTTATACCCTAGACCTTGGGCTAGTACTTAGTGAAGACACGAGTGTGCACCATAGGCGAACATGAGTATTCAACTAAGCAAACTCCTAAGGCTAAGTTTGAATAACCCTAAGTATATGACCTTGTGAGTGCCTCACAAAAGGGCTCATGCTAACAAGCTTAGGTTGTTCAACCCCTGGATTTCAAAGGAGAACACTTTCCTAACCAAGTGTGTCAAAGCACACCTAGTTACGAGACTTAACATCCCCTTGAGTAGATGCCCAAAGCTAAGCACCCTAGTGCAAGCACAAGCATGCCTGTTTACTAGAGTATCCAACCCTTGGCGATAAACCCATGACACACGACACAAGCTAGAGCTTGCACCGGCAAAAGAGTAACGAACTCAGTCATGAACCCAGGAGCTCTCCTACATGTATTACTTAATATATGTGCACCCCCCTGTTTTCCTATTTACATAAGTGGACTGGCACGGAATCTCATTCTCAGAGGGAATATACTTGGTGAGTTAATTAATGACCCATTAACCCCTAAACCCTAACCTGAGGGGTTTAGGGCACCCTAGGGTTAGGTCAACCCTAAGGGTGTTTCTACCCATATCTGACATGCTGAACTCATCGGAACCACTCAAAAACCCAACTGAGACACGAAAAACCAGGGTAAGAGTTTTCTAAAAGGTAAGTTTTAATTTCGCCTAGAGTTTCCTACAAACACTTAATGACACCCGGCCGGATCATCGCTAGATACCCAAGTGCACTAAGCGGGCTTATTTCCTACTACATCTAAAGCTTATCAACATAGTTCGGTAGGTAACAACAGTCAATGTCCAAAGTAAAGAGGAGTCATTGGCATTTGGGGTATCTCCTTGCCCTTCATTAGCCTCTCCCAACCAACTCGACGCATTGTCCTGACCAGTTGGACTTGAACCCAATTTGGCCTCGAATTGGAGCTCGAACTTGGGTCTAATTTGAACTTAGACTCGGACCAATTTGGACATGGACTCAACTCAAACTTGAACTCTAACTAAAAATTAGGCTTTAGGGTTTTCATGATCTAAACCCCAATATGTGTAGGAGCATATGCATGAAGACAACACATCATTTGAGCGTGTGTGTAGGAGAGGGCAATAGAAATGTGATTTAATGCCAGCCTACAAATAAGAAGAAATAAGGTAAGGATAATATAGAAAGTGATGGCTCTACTAGACCAAGGGCAAGCTCTCTCCTTCCACCTTTAGTAATGCTCACTCCAAGGACCTTGGGGCTCTTGGTTGGCCATACCACTCTAGAGGTCTCACCTGTGTGTGGCTTGGCAACCACACTTGGAACTTGGTCATGTTCCTCCATTACTCATGGACTACGCTATCTCGTTTGGCCAAGGAGCTTTGATGTGAACTTATATCCAAGAAGGTTCTTAGGTTCCAACCTTGCTCCCATATTCAACATGGCCTTTGCACAAAGAAACTATCTATCTTGGATAGGCAATTTCCTAAACTTAGTTTTGATTGTGAATCTCACTTCAATAAGTAATCTGTATCCAAGGAAGGTTCTTTATGACACATAGCAAGACTTTAACTTTGCTCCATGTTTAGCATGGCCCATGCACAAACCCATAGGTGGGTGAACCCAAGACTTGGCTCTAGTGGCCAAACCAATGCTTTGTTGGAAACTTGACATTGGCAATGAGAAGGGATGATGTGAACAATGGCTCAAGCCTTAAGCCTTGTGTGAGTCTAGCTCATGGGTGGTTGAAGAGTCTTTCCATGGACTTTGTGGGTTCAATTTCTTTTAGAGTTTATTCTTTGAGAAGATTAGTCAACTTGTGTGTGATAGACCCACTAGCCAAATAGCTTGGTCTACACATTGGAATCCCCTCATGTATGCCCTAATCTTAAGGTGAGACTAACTTGATATTGTCAGCTCAAAATATAGGGTGAGTGTCTTTGTCAGAGTTTTAACCCGAACAGTTAACATGTAATTGCCAAGTGGCCATTCAGCATCAACACTTACTAAGTCTTTTCAAAACAACCATGAAATGATTTAGATGCCCAAATAGGCATAAGACTTAGGGTCCTACCCTAAGTCCCCTATAGTGATTACCCTCTAAATCCCAGAGGATAACTCAAGTAGACTTTAGAATCATGCCCCATGAGACCTAGACATGCTCATGCCTTGATTTCTCAAAGGAGAAGTGACAATGCTTTAGCTTTGTCACAGGGGTATGTGTGGAACATATCTCTTTGGTGAGGTTACCTTCATCCGAGAATACAACCCCTTTTGGGACCCTAAACCACAATTAACCCCTAAGGGTTTGAGTGGGCGAGTCATACCTAGACCTAGGATTAGTACTTATTGAGCACATGAGTGTGCATTGTAAGTAAATACGAGTGTTTTGTTAAGTAAATTCCCTAAGGCTAAATTTGGATAACCCTAAATACACAACCTTACAAGTGCCTCACAAATGAGCTCTTGCTAACGAGCTTACATTGTTCAACCCTTGGATCCCAAGGAGAATGCCCCCCCCCCACCAAGTGTGTCAATAGCACATTTAGCTACAACACCTAGCCTCCCTTGAGTGGGTGCACAAGGCTTAACACCTTGATGCAAGCACAAGCATGCTTTCTTGCTAGAGTATCTAACCCCTCTACATTAAGCCTATGAGACAACCCTAAAGGGCATGCCTTGTGCATTGTACCATGTACCATATAGCCTAGTGTCACATCTTCATATGTGATACTGTTTCCTAAGATGTGAGCTATCTTGCCATAACCCCTCAGATTCAAAAGTTACACATGGTGTCACAAACGTGGCTCATATATGCCACCTTTACAACCCTTTTGTGAACCCTCAAGAACTTGCTAAAGAGAACCTATTAACCAAGATCCCACACCCACAATTAGATAATGACACGAATATGCTCTATTTAGGTGTGAGTGTTGACATGCCTAAATCTCTAATCTTTAAAATGCGTACTCCAACAAGACCTCCCAAGCACATATTTGCTAATGTTAAGGGTAAGCTACCATGAAAGTGGGACGTACCTTTATTGTTTGAAATTTAAGGCAGCATAACAGAGGGTTCTGCCTTAATGACATAAGTTAGAACTTATATTAATAAAAGAATAACAAGCTCAGTTATGAACCTAAGAACTTTCATATTTAATATATGTGACGAATGCCCCCCTCTGTTTTCCTATTTTGCAACATGAACTAGTACGGAATATCAATTCCCAATAGGAATATACTTGGTGAGTTTAACCTAACAACCCATTGACCCCTAAACCCTAACTTGAGGGGTTTAGGGCATGAGGTTAGGGCAACACTAGGGTTAGGTCAACCCCTAGCCATATCCAACACATCAAAACCCACTAAACCAACTAAGAACCTCATATAACTGATTTAGTTATATCTCATAATTTAATTAAACACCCCAAACATGAGTATGATATTTAATTCAGTACATCGAATTAAGATATACCACTCATTCTAGACACTTAGCAATTCCACAACATATCACATTACTCCTAAGCAATGTATTTGAGAAACTCTTTTTCATTTCTCAACTAACTTGAAGACCGCATTTCAAGTTACAACACTAAAGTATTACCTTATTAAAGTGTTAAATTTAAATCCCTTTTGAGTCATTTTATTTCATGATTATGGTCACCCCATGTGATGATAATCAAGTTTTAATTTTAAGCACTATATTTAATAGATATTATACCATACTTTACCAAGTCATTTATAACAAATCTTTGAAAAACTATCACAAATACTTATAAAACCTGAAGTATAAATATTTCAATAGATAAGGTGATAGGAAACTTCATATTCTAGAACCAGATATCGGACCATACACTAGAAACCTTGGATCATAATTATCAAGAAGGGAGACCATCTTCTTGAGCTAATTTAGTGGCTCATCATCGTACTTTCATGAATATTGAATTGAATTTAAGGAACACCATCAATCATTAAAATAGAACTGCAGATAAACCCAAGAAACACTAACAAACCTTGAGTCAAGAAAAGTCTTACTTTTCAATATTTTAAATGTCTAAAGAAATATACATTGTATGTTCATTGAGTGCCCACATTTGCGACAATGATGCAAAATCAAGAAACTGGCTTTTCAAATAATCGTATTCGGCTTCAAGATGAAGTTGATATCGAACACCAACACCGATTTTTAAATCCCATTGGATACTGACTTTTCTAAAGACGTACATGCACCAAAACCTCCATATACTCAAACGTTCTTGCATCATGGATAAAATAGTAAGTTTTCTTACTTAGTTTTTTTAGCAAAAATGGAGATCCTCAATATAATACTCTTGTTAACTAAGAAATCACCCTTGTTCAAGAAATTATAGTAATCAATCTCCACATTACAAATCAAGCTTAAAAAATTAATAATGAAATGCATAAGTACACCTTGACTATGCAAGTCCTCCTATATTCAATAAATTGAAAATGTAAATGTATGTTTTCAACATTTCTTTTTCTTGAAGATTGCGCTATCTACTCCAAATTGCACTAATAAGAATGCAATATTAAATCCTTCTATTGTCATAAACTGTCATCCATTTCTTTCTTAAATCCTATATGAGACTCTATAATCGGGTTAGCCGAACTAGATAACTTGAAAACATAATGTGCACTTACAACTAATTAAGGTTTTAAGTTATACTTGTTCAAATCAAGTAACTTGAACTTAATAAATTTTTTGAATATTAAATAATATTTTGATTACATTGGATCTTCGAACTAACTATTTAACATATTCATTATATGTTATTACCCAACTTTTTGTTGTACTAAAAGTTCAACATCATAGTTTGTTTCTTGAGTTACACTCTTGCAATATGCACTAAAATAAGAAATCTTTCCACACTTTCCATCAGAATGTAGTTTTCATTTTTATGTTTGAATATGCTTATTTTACTAAAGTCAAAGATGCACATTGAACATAAGTCTTTCCCCATTTAAACACTGTTGCCAAAACCAATATTAAATCTTCAATTAAGCCAAAACTCAATGAACATTGTCATGTTCTCAATCATGTGTTATCTCAATTTCATACACCTTAAAGAAAAAAGAGTGCAGACTTAGCATATCACATGATCCCTTTACAATACTTAATTTATAAGCCATAATAAATTAACTTGCCATGTCTTGTGGAAGTATTTGGTAAACTAACATGCACAAATATAAAATAAAGTAACTTGGAAACCCATAAGGTAAAGTAACCTAGACAACCTTAATGAAAGTAGCTTGAACAATTGTAAGGTAAAATAACCTAGACAACTATAAAGTAAAAGTAACTTAGCATGCAATTTAAAAGTTGCTTTCCAAGTGTTACCTTCAATATTAGAGTCCATAACCCACACCCACTTACCTAATAAATGTTATTTGAAGAGTTATAAATCTTAGGACCAACTCTTTATGTAAAATTCAAACATGTTAATCAAAAATGATAAAGTACTTCAAGAACTTAGAACTAGTTAAACTCTGAAATATACTACAACTTTAGGCAGTCCTATTAATCATAAAGAATAGCTTCTGATATTAATCGTTAAAGTTTTAACCCAAAGGACTAACACGTGGCTGCCGAATGACCATTTAATGTTAACATCCTGTGTGAACAATGCTAAGTCTTCCAAGACAACCCTGAGAGTTTTACTCAAATGCCTAAATAGGCATAAGACTTAGAGTCTTACCCTAAGTCCCCTAAAATGACTACCCTCCAAACCCCAGAGGATAACTCAAGTAGATCTTAGGATCATGCCCCATAAGACTTAAATAAGCTCATGCCCTAACCCCACCAAGAAGACATGTCCTACACATACCCTTGTGCAGTGTCACTTCTCTCTTGAGGAATCATCCTCGTTTAGGAGTACATCCCCTTTTGGGCAACAAGGGGTACCCTAAACCACGACTAACCTTTAAATGGCCGAGACATACCCTAGATTTAAAGTTAGTACTTAATGAGGACACTAATGTGCGCCATAGGTGGACACGAGTGTTCTACTAAGTAAGAGACGGTTCACATGTGCCCTCACCCTCAGGAATCTTTTTACCCTCACGAGGTCACATGTGATATTTTACCCTCACCCTCGTGAGGGTCTTGAGGGTATGGCTGCAAATATATCCGTATTTGATTTAATTCCCTCACCCTCGTGAGGGTGAGAATATACTTTATTTTTGCCACGTGTCTTTTTAAAAATATATGAAAATATATTTTACTGTGTGGCGGCTCGTAGGTACAGGCGGCTAGGGTTTATCTATTCTTGTCACGGCTATGGAGAATTCACTTGTGAATTAGGAAAACAACGAAAAAGATGATTGTGAAATAGTGCCTAATTCACAATCGGGAAATCCCAATTCGTTACAAAGGTAATTTTTTATATATATGTTTTGAGATAAATTTCTTTTTTACAATTGCCAATCTAGCATGAAGATTTTCTCTGGATCTTTTATTCCAAAGCTTTCTCACAAAGATATCTTCGGAGCTTCTTCAGACACAGGAATATCATCAAAGAAACAAAAAGTATCACAATCTCAACAACCCATATCTGCAGCTAATTCTCCTTGGACTCTCGACGAACTTTTAATTTTAAATGAAGGTAAAAAGCAAGATTTCTTCAATCAACAAAGAGGAACTACTCAAGAACGAATGAACAGTGGCACAAAGTCTCAGAGTAAGTACTTATTATATTTGTGTTTAAAGTATGTTTGTGTGTGTGCACTTTATCACACACACACATTCTATGCACATTCCTCTTTTTCACACAGAGATATCCCATGCACATCTCACACACACACACATCCCATGCAGATTCCTTTGTCACTCACACAGAGACATCTTGTGCACATTTTCATTGTTACACACACAAACAACCCATGCACATCACACATACACATATCATCTTATGTATGTGGGCTTAATTATATAAATGTATATTTGCAGGTATTGTAAGAGGTACAATGTATATAGAAGTGCTACATAGTGTAAATCTTGTTGGGAAAGGCAAGTAATTGATTTTAACAAGTTGTATCAACATGACTCTCATAATCCTACTGGAGCAAGTAGAATATGGATTATGGATGCTCAAGAAAGGAAACAACATAGGTTACCTGTAAGATTTCACGAGCGTATGTACAATGCTATGCGAGAGTGGATGGGAAAATGACCAAGTGTTAACTCAGGACCTTTTGCATTTGAGACTGAGGATTTAAGGGGGCCAACACATCAACAACCATCACAACCACAGCAAAATTCATTTAATGGAGAGGATGGTATGTTTTTTTTATGTGTGTGTGTGTGTGTGTGTGTGGTTTAAGTTTATATATTTAACAGGAGAGGATTATTATAGCTTTGGCAGAAAGAAAAAAAAAAAACCAAAACTGAAAATATTGAACTTTTATGTTCTACACTTAAGGAAAGTGCTGAAGCAGTTGTTGAAATTACAGAAGCTGGAAATATGAAGAGACATGAGGCAAATTTAGAAGTAGATTTTAAAATAACTAATAGTTTAGATAAGTTGGCTGATAGTTTCTTACTTATTAGTCAAAGCATGATAGCTAAGAAGAAGTGAAAATATAGTATTGCACAATCTTTTTTTATATATAAGTACATGTGAGTGTGTACATAACACTTTATTAATCCACAAATGAGTACGTATATAACATTGCAATCCAACGAGAGTGAATACTTTATTTTTTGAAATGATTTGTGAAACAATAAACATGACCCCTATATATATATATTATATATATATAGCATTGAATATATATAACCCCACTAATATAAATATATAACTCTTAATCCCACTGTCTATATATATATATATAACCCTTAATCCCACTCTTATTCGGTGCTCCGAAAGTTGATATGTACAGAAAAGCTTATACACGGGTAAAGCTTCAGAATCTCCTGTATATGTTTGGTATCTTGTAGTCAATTGATTCTGCTTCACGGAATGCTTGGAGCTACTCAGGAGTACACAGTGTGACATATATATACATTTGTTTAGTTATATGAAACTGCAAAATAATGCGTTGTTGTTATTGTCGTGGTGTGTTTGTCTATGTGTGTTTGTGTGTGTGGTTGCCATGATGCATTTCATGACGTCATGGGGAGATCTTAAACAGGGAAAACAACTTTCTGTATACATATATATATATGTGTGTGTGTGTGTGTGTGTGTGTGACATCCAGAGTGTTAGATACTGCGAGGACAACTCGAGGAATGTTTCTCTGGACAACGCACTGACCAACTTCTACGGGAGGTGTGGGTGTCCCGACGAGGCCAGGAAGATCTTCGAATAGATGCCGATGCGGGATGTCTATCCGTATACCTGGAAGCAGGCTTGCCTGGAGAAGCTCTTGGAAACGTGCTAGTAAACCTGTACAGTCGTTGTACCATGGCTCGAGTGGTCTTTGAGAATCTTTGGAGAGAGACACTGTTTCATGGACGACAATTATTCGGGCATATGCGCAGCACGGGGAGGACCGGGAAGTCGTGCAGCTTTTTCACGGTATGATTTCAGATAACGTACAGCCTAATACCGTTGCTTTCAGTGTTGCTCTTCATTCTTGTGGGAACTGGGTGACCTGAAAGGTGGCAAGGGAATACATGAATATTTACTCGGATGTGATGAGCGAGTGAAGACGGACACGGTGGTTTGTAATATGCTCTTGAGCATGTATGCAAAGTGCGACAGTTTGGAAGAGGCTGAGGAAGTGTTCGAGGGAATGGTTACACGGAACACGGTGACTTGGAATGGGATGATCAAGGCATATGCTTACCATGGTGAGTTCAACCGAGCTTTGGAACTGTTTGAGAGGGAACCCGACCGTGTGAGCACAAGAGTGTATGAAGATCCGCAAGTACCAGAAGAGTGCAAGAGTGTATGAAGAGTGTATGAAGATCCGCAAGTACCAAGTTATATACATGATTCTTGTAATCTCGTTTACTATGAAGTTTAGTTTTGGTTAAGGACTTGACTTACATTATGTTCTATATATGCCTTGCATGCATTCAGTTGTATACTTATTAACAGTTCAAGATTGCTATGGAATATATATATACGATATGTAAGGTGTATTGCTAACGTCTATGTATGTGTGTGTAGACGGATCTGAGGTTCCAGAGCCATGCAGTGTTGGCACTACAGGAGGCAGCAGAAGCTTATCTGGTGGGCCTGTTTGAGGATAAAACTGTGCGCGATTCATGCCAAGAGGGTGACCATCATGCCCAAGGATATTCAGCTTGCCATGCGTATCCGTGGAGAGAGAGCTTAATTACTAGGTGTGTGTGTGCGCTCTATTGATCTTGTTTTTCTCGGTTTCTTTGTAACTTTCCAATGGTTTTAATACTTAATGCTTGTCTGATTTCATATATACGAGAGAAAATGATAGTTCCAAATCTGTATGTGTAGAACATACATATACATCAGACACATTTTCATACTTATTATGCATATATTTGTTCCGTTAGACTGTATTAGTCTAGCATTATGTTTCTAAGAAGGCTCAGTAGGATCCATTGGTATATCACGATCAGTAATTTATCACAAACAAATTCTCATGGTTTATCATCATAGCCTTCTTCAGAAAAGCAAAAGGTCTGTGCCTAAACCTTCTTTGTTCCGACAACACATAAGTCCTCTCTCTCTCTCTCTCTCTCTCTCTCTCTCTCTCTCTATATATATTATATATATATATATAATCCGTGGTACATGGGGCAGGTTGGTCTTGCGAGGAGCGTGTTCGAGGGAATGGTAGAGAGGGACGTGGTAAACATGGACGTTGTTACTGTCGGCATGTGCTTGTATGGGGTGATCTTAACCAAGGAAAACAACTTTCTTGTATACATATATATATATATATGACATGCATTGCTTATTAATTTGCCTTTAAAGCAATCACGTGTTGTAAATATAAATTTAAGTTACCTGTAATATTGTTATAAATATAAACTAATAAGCTATATAATAAAATACATAAACATATACCCTTATGTATACATATATACATATACATATACATACAGCGTCTATTGTGTAGTCTAGAATTCCTTTAAGAGATTACAGCTCTGTCATTAAACGTTAAATTAATTAATAGTCCTGCAAAAGTTAAATATTATATATTGTGTATATAATGCATATGTATATGTTATCTGCATTCCCAAAAACAATACATTTAATTAAAAACAATATTTAAAAGTACAAGTGATTTTATAAAGTTTCTAAATAAGCTTTAAGATTTGTTCTTAGTTGCAATGCCGTTTCACTACTCATTGGGGTGCGTCCTCTAGGACGCCTAGAGCTTTGCCTTTCTTCTTCATCTATGATAGGATACCAAACATCTTCTCATCACCTGTCTCAATCACTACAACATGCTACAACTAACCTTCCCAACTCTTTAATATTTTCCATTTCCACCTTCTTTAATAAAATTCTCCAACGATTCTTCAAAATGACCAAAGGCATGCTCAGCTACAATTCTAGTAGATGACAACTTGAAATTGAACTGCTTTACTTGATCATCCATATTTCCAGCATATGGCATAACAAGCCAAGGCAAGCTAAAGTAACCTGAATCTCCCACAATGTACTCTGGAAACTCCCATGAACCCCTTCTAACTCGAGGACCATTCAACCGTTGCTTAGATTCAGCAAGGTTTAAAAACCTTGACTTACGTAGCATGTTAATGTCATTGTTACTTCCAGCCACCCTGTATAGACATCCATAAACCTTGCTCTACTATCCACTATTGCTTAACAACTAATAGAATAGTTTTTATCCTTGTCTATATAGTCACTTGCATATGCATTAGCTGGAAGTTCGAGCTCAATATGTGTACAATCTATAGCTCCACAAACAATTTGGAAATCCACGAAGTGCCTCAAAGCCATGTTTAACCTTTGTTAAATCAGTTGGCCATTTTAAAAAATGACCCATGTGTTCTAAAATAGCCCCAATGAATTTTGACAATACTTAACTACAGTAGACTTTGCAACACCTGTATGTTTTGATATCTGAAAATAGCTTGATCCAATAGCCAACCTTATCAAAGCTATTGCCACCTGTTTCTTAACACTTGCATCTCTATTAGGAAGCAAACACAAACCTGTAGGAGGTGTAGACTCCATTGTTGGGGCTATCATGTCACATATGAGTTTAAATTGTTCTTAATTAACTCGAAACAATTCCCTGTACCTGTCACTATCATTCTCATCAATCACAGAATTCCAATGTTCCCACCAATGTAAAGAACGAGGTCGAATATAAAATTCACCTTCTTTAAGCAAATGGAACCTACAGTAATGTAGTATAACAGATGCTCATAAATGAATGTGTAAGAGTGTGAGTCTTTCAACATCATGCAAGTTTGACCTAGTCCTTTTTCTAACAATATACCATTGAATTACCTGGAAAATAGCCATACCCAATGCTTCAAATAGAAGAGCATAAGTATGATTATCTACATCTTCATCTTCTTCCATTGAATTATCAAAATTCTGGAATTCCATAAGAATATTGAGTCCTACCGTAACGTTGCTCTTGCTGATGTGGCATAAAGATTAGGTCAAATTTATATTTTACCTTTTACTTTTACTTTTGAAGGGTGAGGGCACATGTGACCTTGCCATATTTATTAATAACCATTAGGCTGACGTGGCATTTACAGAAGGGTCACATGTGCCCTTATCCTCACCCTCACCCTTGTAAGGGTGAGGGTACATGTGAACCGCCTCTAAACTCCCTTAGGCTAGATTTGGATAGCCCTAAGTACATAACCTTGCGAGTGCCTCACGAATGGGCTCTTGTTAACGAGCTTAGGTTGTTCAACTCTTAAATCCCAAGGAGAGCACCCAACTGAGTGTGACAATAACTCATTAAGATAAGACCTAATCTTTGTTTAGTGAATGCCTAAGGCTTAGCACCTGATGCAAGCACAAACATGCCTACTTGCTAAAGTATTTAACCTCTTAGCGTTAAGCTTATGAGTGTCAGCCACGATCCAGGAACCAGGAAGAGTAGGATTCCAAGAACAGAAGGTTGACTCAGGAACAGGACCGAGCAGGACAGGAACTAGGAATAAGACAGGAACAGGATCGGAGCAGAAGAAGGCGCAGGACAGGATCAGGAACAAGACAGGAACAGGATAGGATCCAAACAGAATAGGATCCAGAGCAAGACAAGAGCAGAGGCAAGGACAAGACACAACAAGACAAGAACAAGAATATCGTAGAAAGACTGGTGTTGATAGTAACTGATTGTACAACAATTAGGTCGGAGCTTTTATGCTCACAACTCCAAGCTAATCTGTCATGAGTCTAATCTAGTCATGAGCTAAGAATAGTGTCCCTTATCCTCTAGGCATATCCTGTAGCATATCCTATAGGCATATCCTATAGGAATATCCTTAGGTATATCCTGTAGGAATATCCTGCAGGCATATCCTGTAACCCGTATCCTGTATCCGAAATCCTGCATCCTGTATCCTGTATCCTGTATCGGGTTGTGACAGCACCTCCTCCCTAAGGACGAGTTCCACGAGTCTTAGGACCTGGTTTAGCAGGATAATGCCGATGGAAGGCAGCAACTTTGGAAGAAGCATGGAGTAAGTTGGATGCAGGTTCCCAAGTGCGATCGGTAGGCAAATAACCTTTCCAATCCACCAAGTATTGAAGTTGGCGGCGATGAAGACGAGAATCAAGGATGGCTGCAACTTCGTACTCAGGTTCACCAGCAATGACCACAGGAGGGGGAGGAGAAGAAGCACGACCAGGAAGAGAAGAAGGATGATACGGCTCCAACAAGGAGGTGTGAAACACAGGATGAAGTTTCACCGTAGATGGTAACTCGAGTCGGAAAGCTACAGGATTACCTCCGCCACATCCTGTAAGGGCCCAATCGTTGAAAATCCAACTTAGAAGAAGGCCTGTTGGTGCGAATGTGTCGACGAAGAAGCCACACGAGATCACCAATCTTGTATGCAGGTGCCGGCTGACGGTGAGCATCAGCATGATGCTTGTACGTTCCTGTGCCTGCTGAAGATGAACCCGGAGATCATCCTGTACCTGAAGATGCTGGAGACGATCCTGTACTGCAGGAGCGGAAGAAGGAGAAGCAGGAGGAGCAAAGTCAAAACGTGGATGGTGGCCTGTAAGAGCAAAGAAAGGTGTCTGGCCTGTAGATGCGTGAATGGAGTTGTTGTAGGCAAACTCCGCCATAGGAAGAAGGTCCAACCAATTATCCTGTTGGTAACTGATGAAGCAGCGAAGATATTGCTCCAAGGTCTGAATTGTGCGTTCTGACTGCCCATCAGTTTGCGGGTGATATCCTGAAGAAAGATCCGCTTTAACCTGTAGACTCCGAAGAAGCTCTCGCCAAAACTTGGACATGAATTGTGGACCTCGATCGAAACAATGCTCTCAGGAAGACCATGGTGTCGGAACACTTCACGGATCACCAACTCAGCAGTTGTCTGGCCTGTAGCAGTCTTGTTACATGGTAGGAAATGAGCCTGTTGGTGAAACGGTAACCACCACAAGAACTGCATCAATCCACGAGAAGGAGGAAGATCTGTGAGGAAATCCATAGAAATGGATCTCCAAGGAGCAGAAGGAACAGGAAGAGGACGAAGAAGACCAGAGGGTGCATGACGAGGCATCTTCGACCTGTTGCAGGTGTCACAACTCCGTACAAACCTTTCCACAAAACCTCGCAACCCAGGCCACCAATAGTTGCGAGTCACCAACTCAACTGTCTTGGCCACACCAAAATGTCCTGTAGCCGGGGTATCATGACAATCCTGTACCACACGAGTCCTGCAAACACCAACAGGAACGTACAGGAGACCTTCCCGGTACAGGAGTCCCCTGTATGAAACAGGTGTAGTCTGAACGGGAACTGGAGGAAGAGGAACTTGCAATGTCAGGATGAATGTGTGAGAACACATTCTTGCCAAGTCGTCTGTAGCCAACTGCGAACGGATGTCCTGTAGAGTGTTGAATCTGCTGGAGCCTGATGAACCTGTAGTGCCGCAAGCCGGAATCGATCAGGACCCAACAACACTTGCTTTGACAGTCATATGCAGGATCGCCCGGGTTGGTGCAAGGTAAGAGCGCCTAGACAATGCGTCCGCCTTGCCATTCCGAAAACCGGGCCTGTAGACGATGACGAAATCAAAACGTGATAGGAACTCCGCCCACCTAGCCTGTCGCCGACTGAGAACTCGAGCCGTTTGAAAATACTCCAGGTTCTTGTGATCCGTAAGAACTTGTACAGGATGTGCAGCACCTTCCAGGAAATGCCGCCACTCCTCGAACGAATCCACAATGGCCTTGAGTTCCTTGTCATGAATCTCGTAATTGATCTCCGCCGAAAGGAACTTACGAGAGTGAAAAGCTACAGGATGAAGCAACTTGTCTTCTCCAACTTGTGATAGGACGGATCCTACTGCAAAATCCGAGGCATCTGCTTCAACGAAGAAAGGACGAGAAGGATCAGGATGTGCTAAAATCGGAGCTGTCGTGAAGGTGTCCTTGAGTGTTGTGAATGCATGTTCCGCCTTGTCGGACCAAGAGAAAACCTCTGTGCGCTTGGTGAGTTCCGTGAGTGGAAGTACACGCTTGGAGAAGTCCTGTATGAACTGTAGAAGTTTGCAAAGCCAAGGAAACATTGTACATCTCGTACAGACTTGGGCCTCTCCCACTCCACGATGGTCTTCACCTTGTGCATGTCCATGGAAACGCCAGCAGGAGAGACGATGTAGCCCAAGAACTCCACAGAATCCCTATCGAAAAAACACTTCTCCAACTTCGCATACAGGCCATGCTGCGAAGCCGCTGTAGAACCAATCGTACATGCTTGTCATGTGCCGCCTGGTCCTTGGAGAAAATCAAAATGTCGTCGAGGTAGATCACCACAAACTGGTCCAAGAAGTCACGAAAGATGTCGTTCACCATGTGTTGGAACACGGCTGGGGCATTGGTAAGGCCGAAAGGCATCACCGTGTACTCGAAGTGTCCATACCTTGTACGAAAGGCAGTCTTCCACTCATCGCCTGGACGAATCCGTACAAGGTTGTAGGCCCCTCGTAAGTCGATCTTCGTGAACACCTTTGCTCCTCGCAGCCGATCGAGAAGTTCCGGGATCAATGGCAACGGGTACCGATTCCGAATGGTGACTTGATTCAAACCCCTGTAGTCCACAACCAAACGTAAACTCCCATCTTCTTCTTGACAAAGAAATAGGCGCTCCTGCAGGGGACTTTGAGTGACGAATGAAGCCGGATGCCAAGTTGTCCTCGATGTACTGACGAAGAACCTCCAACTCTGTGGGTGACAATGCATAAATCGGTCCGAACGGTGGAGTCTTTCCTTCCAAGATCAATAGGACAGTCGTAGGACCTGTGAACAGGAAGAACTGCAGCCTTGTGCTTGTCAAAAACGTCCTGAAAGGAGTGATACTTGGATGGTAGGAAGAAAGGAGAAGGAAAAAGCAAGAGAAGAGATTGAAAAACAGGAGAGTCAGACACAGGAAAGGTAGAAGAGGACGTAGGAGTTACTTGAAAGGCAAAAAGGTGGAAAGGAGCAGGATCAGTGGCAAGTTCATGCATGGTAGTGGTAAGAACTCGGAGAGGAGAAGGAGGGAGCTGTGACTGAAAAAAGAGGAAAGAGTAACAGAAAAGAGGCAGGATTGGGAGAAAGATGTGGATGTTGACAGTGTACAGGATTGGAAGAATCCTGTACAGAAGTCCGTGGTGCACAGGAGTGAGGAGCCTGTGAGTGTGCTGACGAACCAACAGGAGGTGGATCCTGTTGAGGAGGAACCTTCGACACTGATACAGGATTGGAAGAACCCTGTACAGGAATCCGCAAACTTACAGGAGTGGAGAGAGCCTGCGGATGTGCTGAGGAACTGACATGAGGTGAATCCTGTCGAGGAGGAGTCTTCAACACTGGTACAGGAACAGGCACGGTCAATCCTGTAGCTTGTACTGCCTCAGACACCAAGGATGTATCCTGCACGCAGGAAGGTACAGGATTGATCCTGGCTGCTGGAGAGGAAAACGTGAGCGTCCTAGACCTCCAGTCGATCTGCGGATTTGCAACAACGAACCATGGCATGCCAAAAATGATGGGAGTCGACCGAGTCTTGATCAAGTTGAAGGAAATCGAACAGTTGAATGCGCCATGACTGCAGAGAGAGGTGTGGTAGCGTGGGTAACTGCGCCAGAAGCAATCAAACGACCATCGGCCACCTCTACAGGAACTGCACGCTTCAACTTCACCACCGGAATGCCATGCTGAGCTGCAAAAGTGTCATCCATGAAACATGCATTTGCACCAGTGTCTAACAGGGCAAACTCCTTGAGCTCTCGTTATTGAGGCGAATGTGTACAGGAAACTTGAGTGATGGAATGGTATGAGCAGCACCAATGGAGCCTGCACCTACGTCCAACTTCGCGGCTCCTAGACGAAGTGGACATTGAAGTTTTCCGACTGAACTTCAGCTTCGGCTTCACGCGTCTTGAACTTTCTGGCTTTATTAGGACATTCCGCCACCTTGTGTCCTGCTTCACCACAATACAAATAGGTTCTCACCCCGACGACGTTGCTTCTCAGCAGTTGAAAGTGGGCCACGCTTGGATTTGTTAACCTCCATAGGAACTGCTCCAGAAGGTGTCGTAGGAACATGTGCTACGGCTACAGGATTGGTGGCAGGAACTGCTGACGGATTTTTCCTGACGGCGCTCGAACAAACGGTTGTCGCAGCGAACGGCCTGTTGCATGATCTCCGCTAACGTTTGAGCATCCGGTAACGTAAGGAGAAGGTCCTTCACGTCATCCCTCAGCCCAAAACGGAAGTGTTCGATCAATGCAGTCTCGTCCCATGGAATGTTCGTGCACAATTGCTGAAATTCGGATGCATAAACGAAGCTGGTCTGGATCCTTGTGTGAGCTTCCGTAACTTGTGCATGCAGAACGGTACTTATCAGGATCTCCAAAACAGGCTTCAAAGGCAGCCACGAAACCTTCAAAGTCTTCCATCAATGGGTCGTCACGCTCCAGCAAGGGGCAACCCAAGCCGTGGAGATCCACTTAGTAAGGATGCCAAAAGGCCAACCTTTTGTGCATCAGTCGAGTAGCGGCGTGGTTGCATGCGGATCAAGAGCCGGATCTGATTCAGGAAACCTTGGAAATCGACGGATTGCCACTGAACTTTTCTGGCATGCTGATCTTCGGCTCCGAAGAAAAGTTCGATGAAGAGGAACCACCGATGCTGAGAGAGAGCCTGCGCAGCAGCCTTGGAGGATGCATCAGCAGCTGCATGCCGCATTGGTGGAACCTTGCAGATCGGTGACCACTTGGCGCAAAGTGGCCAGCTCATGAAGCAACATTTGGTGCTCGCGTTGAAAGTGCTCAAAATCAGCCATGATCTATGAAAGAAAAAAGGAAAACGAAGGAAGAAACAAGGAAAAAAAGTAATAGGAAACGAGAGCTATGAAGCAGTTACTATCAAACTGTCAAGCCACGATCCAGGAACCAGGAAGAGAGTAGGATTCCAAGAACAGGAAGGCTTGACTCAGGAACAGGACCGAGAGCAGGACAGGAACTAGGAATAAGACAGGAACAGGAGGATCCGGAGCAGACAGGAAGCGCAGGACAGGATCCAGGAACAAGACAGGAACAGATAGGATCAAACAGAATAGGACAGAGCAAGACAGAGCAGAGGCAAGGAGCAAGACACAAACAAGACAAGAACAAGAATGATCGTAGAAGACTGGTGTTGATAGTAACTGATTGTACAACAATTAGGTCGGAGCTTTTATGCTCACAACTCCAAGCTAATCTGTCATGAGTCTAATCTAGTCATGAGCTAAGAATAGTGTCCCTTATCCTCTAGGCATATCCTGTAGCATATCCTATAGGCATATCCTATAGGAATATCTGTAGGTATATCCTGTAGGAATATCCTGTAACCCGTATCCTGTATCCGAAATCCTGCATCATATATCTGTATCTGAAATCCTGTATCCTGTATCAGGTTGTGACAATGAGATAACCCCAAAGGGTGTGCTTCGGGTGTTATACCGTGTGCCATCTAACCTAGTGTTACATCTTCATATGATATTGTTTCCCAAGATGTGGGTTATCTCACCATAGCCCCTCAAATTCAAGAATTACACCTGGAGCCACAAACTTGGCCCTCTAGAACCTCTTTTATAAACCCTTAGGAACTTGGTAAAGAAAACATGTCAATTAAGATCCCACGTTCATAATTGGACAAGGACACGAATGTGCCCTACTTAATTACAAGTGTTACTCTTAGCTTAATGTGGAGGAGGAGGTTGGAGACATGCCTCAACCTCTGACCCTTGGAACATGTATTTCAAACAAGACCTCCCAAACATGAATTCATCAACATTAAGGGTAGGCTACCTTAAAGGTGGGATGTACCTTTATCATATGGAGGTTAAGGCAGCACAACAAAAGGTTGTGCCTTAACAACACAAGTTAGAGGCCCTCCCTTTGCTTTAGCATGGAATATCATTCTTAATAGAAATATACTTTGTGAGTATAACCTAACAATCCATCAACCCCTAAACCCTAACCCAAGGGGTTTAGGCAGGGTTAGGTCAACCATAAGAGTGTTTCTAACCATATCCACCAAACCCACCAAAACCAACTAAAAATCTAATCTTGACATGGAAAATAAGGGTAAGAATTTTCTAGATGGAAGTGCTTGCTTTGGTTAGAGTTTTTTGCAAGTACCTAATGACATAATTTGGTAGGTAACAACATTCAACATCCAAAGTAAGGACAAACTATGACATCCTTGGTTATAATGTGGGTTTGTGGGGTGGTGAATTTTTTTTAGTGTAACAATGAAGAGTCTCAAAGTTGTTACCATAGGATCAAATAGATTATATGAGTAGGGTATAAAGGACCTCTCATAACAATTTATTAATAATTAATTTAAGGTAATACTATTACAATAATGATAAACTATTATACTTAAATAAGTTGTAGAGAGAGTTATTTACTTACAGGGTAGTACCTAAAGTGTTATCAATGTTGACCATGGCATTTAGAGGGAGCCTAAGTCATTAATTAGGTATAAGATAATTCCTTTGCATAAGGCTAATATTAAATTTGTATCATATAATTAAATAACTTTGATGATACCCTCTTTGTTCTCCAAGTTATTATTAATTACTATTATAGAAAAGTGGCTTACTTAATAGATTCAAAAGATAAAAATATATGTTAAGGGTCGAGTTTCATCATAATTATTCTTGATAACACTATATTTCTATGGAAAGTAGAAGTTAAATTTTATAAATCAAGAAGACTTGGAAATGTTTCTAATTATCTATTCAAGAGTAAACCATATGGTCTACCAGAGAATCTACTAGTCTAGTGGGTAGATGGGTAATAATTGGTATCGGAGGATGCATATGACAAAGATAAGAGCAGCATATGCATGTGCTTTATTCTTTGTCTTGGAGTTTGTTAAGGATATCCATTGTTCTCAAATTTGTTTAATTTATATATTGATTAGTTAAATTTGTTTAATTTGTTTAGCTTTGTTAATGTGAAGAACAAAATGATTCTCATCAGTAATTATACTTTTGTATACTAATAATGTGGTTTTATTAATACATACACAAGCCAATTTATAATAACTCTTAAATGTCATAAAAAATATTATTAACAATCCAGATTAAGGAAAAGTCAAAATTTGTGATGTAACATTACAATATTAGAAGTACATATAAGATGAAACACCAATTTTATTTATAACACAAGAAATTACAATTGTAAATTCTTAATTTTATGTTGGTTCTCATATTTTCATACTGTATAAAAGAACATGTATTGTCACAACCTTTCCCTCTCCCCTTTGCTTAGTCCCCTTATGCCAACTAGGCAAAGGGCCAATTGGTGTTTATAGAGGGCCCCTGGTCATGATGACTCAATTACGCTTGAGTCTTTTTCCCCACATATCGCACAATCTTTACCCATGTAATCAACCCACCAAGTTAGAAGTATGACACTCTCCACCCATTTGAGAAAGTGGATGCCCTCATCCACAGACTCAAGGGTTGCTACTATGCCTTCCTCCAGAAGTCTCTACTCACGCTTGGCTCTACTCATGCTCAGCTCAAGGCGATCCCCACATTGTGTGACTGCTTGCTCATGTCAATTGGGCTAGAGGCAATTATAGAGTCGCTTGGCTATACACATGTGATCGAAGGGTTTAGTTAGACAAGGACAAGTGCACCAACCTTAGTGGCGTGAGCTTTACTCAAAGTTCATCCCCTAATGAGAATTAAACTCGGGACTGCTCTGATACCAAATGTCAGAGACTTTCCCTCTCAAAGGGCTAATTGGTGTTTATGAGAGGGCCCCTGGTTATGATGACTCAGTTATGCTTTAGTCTTTTTGCCCACATATCCCACAATCTTTACCCAGGTAGTCAACCTACCAAGTTAGAACTATGACATGTATAATTATTACTATTAGAGTTTTAACCCAAAGGGTTAACATCTGGAAACACGTGGCTGCCAAGTGGTCATCCGACGTCATCACCTTATGTGAACAACCTTAAGTCTTTCTAAGACAACCCTAAGAGTTTGACTCAAATGCTGAGACTTAGGTCTTACCCTCAGTCCCTTAAAATGACTATCCCTTGAACCCCAAAGGACAACCCGAGTAGACTTTAGGACTCTGCCTCAAGAGACCTAGACAAGCTCATGCCCTAACCTCATCAAGGGGACGTGTCTCACACATATCCTCATGACATAATTAAGGCATCGTCGCTTACCCCTTGAGGAATCACCCTCATCCAGAAGTACAACCCCTTTAGGGCGACAAGGGGTACCCTAAACCACGACTAACCCCTTAGGGTTTGAGTGGTTAAATCATACCTTAATCCTAGGGCTAGTACTTAGTGAAGATATAAGGCAAACACGAGTGTTTTAATAAGTAAACTCCCCAAGGCTAGGTTTGGATCACAACCTTGTGAGTGCCTCACGAATGAGCTGAAGTTAATAAGCTTAGGTTAGATCCCAAGGAGACGACCCCCTTCTTAGCTGAGTGTGCCAATAACACTTCCATTTAGAAGACCTAACCTCTCTTGAGTGAATGCCCAAGGCTTAACACCCCTCAACATATGAGCACAAGCATTCATGTTTGAGTATCCAACCCCTCGACATTGAGCCCATAAGACAACCCTAAAGGGCATGCCTTAAGCATTGTACCGTGTGCTATCTAGCTTAGTGTCACATCTTCATGTGACACTGTTTCCCAAGATGTAGGTTATCATGCCATAACCCCTTTGTTACACATGGTGCCATGAACTTAGCTCCTAATTGCCAACTCTATAATCCTCAAGAACTTGACAAAGAAAACATGTTAGCCAAAATCCCACGCTCACATTTGGACAAGGACATGAATGTGCTATGCTTATTTGTGAATGCTACTATTAACTTGACATGGAAAAGGAGGCTGGAGACAAGCCTCAACCTCTAACCCTTGGAACGTGCAATCTGATAAGACCTCCCATGCATTGATTTGCCAATATTAAGGGTAGGCTACCCGAAGGTGGGACGTACCGTTATTGTCTGGAAGTTGAGGCAACACAACAAAAGATTATGCCTTAACAACACAAGCTAGAGCTTGCACCGATAGAAAAATAACGAACTCTGTTATGAACCTAAGAACTCTCCTACATATACCCTACCTTATTTATGTCCCTCCCTCCCTCCCCCCCTCTTTTCCTATATGTGTAAGTGGACTGGCACTAAATGCCAACCCCTTCATTAACGAGATGAGTTTCAATTAACCTAACTCCTACCCTAATCCCAACCCGAGAGAAGAAACACGGGTTAGGGAAACCCTAGGGGTGTTCTTAACCCTATTTAACATGCCAAACTCATATGCTTTAACCAATAAACCTAACTAGAATATCAAAATCCAATGAAAATTCTCTAGAAGGTAAATTTTAACTTTGTATAGAGTTTCTTACAAATACTTAATGACACCCAGACAAACCATCACTAAATACCCAAGTGCACTAAGTAGGCATATTTCCTACTACATATAGGATTAATCAACATAATGCAATAAGTAATAATAGTTAACGTCTAAAGTAAAGAGGAATCATAATAAAAACTATGAAAATTACCTTAAAAATATGTACCCTACACAATAAATTCCATAATTGTCCATTCTCAAAAGTATTATAAGTGTTTTACGGGAACTAATGCATAAAACAAGAAATGTTATGACATTCAATTGTTACAAAGTAAAAAACATAACATATTATCCATCATTAATGCTTTAACTACATTTGCATGGACAATGAGTTATACCAATAACATGACTTACTAATAATTGACATGGACGGTGAATTGTGCTAAGAACATATAAAGTACTTTTCAATACTAGTTATTAAAGTTTCTCCTTTACAAGATATGTTTATGCATGTATTTTGTTGTGATTTATTCTATAGTATTTACATTATAAAATTCAATAAATTATTTTTTTTTATATGAAATTCATTTAGTGCTCCTAGACGATCGTTTATTTGTCTCACAATCACCAATGTTATATGAGGTACACCAATTTATATTAAAAGTTGAAATGGCATAGGTTATAATGAAGTTTTTTATGTATTATTTATTGGCATTACAATTGTAATGATATTACAATTTTAAATAATTAATTAGCTAAGAACAAACCTAATTTCTATTTCATTTCTTAGATTAGAAATTTAGATTATTCTAGTAAAGTTTTATATTTAAATTAAAGAAAATTACATACCCTCTGAATTTACATATATTTATACAATTTTACCTTTCTAAAATTGATGAATTCACAAATATACTCCTACATATGAATATTTAAAGAATTTAGGCATGTTATTAACATTAATTACTTTTAATAAGAATGAAAATAATATATATTAACTTTTGTTAATTAAAAACTAAATTAACTTCATAATCTAAGTAACCTTAAAAATAATTAAACTTTTTAAAGCGCATTCAAATTCCTTCCAAACACTTACACAAGACATAATTAAATCAAATACTTATAATTCATTAAATTATGATAAGTTCTAAGACATTTTATATAATGAAGGTTATTTTAATGAATATTTTATGTACTTTTTTGGCATCAAAGCAAAATTATTTTTAATGTTAAATTATGGTTAAACCTTAAAAATTAATGAGAAATATATGTATTGTAATAAACCTTTGATGAAAATTAAGAATGTACATATAATTATGTTTTTTTAAAATAATTTTTGTCAGTGGCCACCATTTTTAAAATATTATAATTGTATTATAATGATATATATAAATTATTTATTTCCACCATTAAAACTTTAATACTAATATGTTATATAACAAATGTCTAGAAAATAATAATATCTGAGATCTCAATTCCATCTAGCTTTATATATTCAATTACTCATAAATTGCATTTTTACCTTAATATACTTGCATAAACGCCTTTAATAAATTTCACCCCAACTCGAAAATTAAATATAAAATGTATACAAAATACATTTAATTCTAGGATTACCATTTGAAATTTTCATTATTACAAATATTAAAATCCATTATAAATGGAAAAGAAAACTTCATATTATTTCTATCAATTTCCATTAGCCACTTTATTAAAAATAAAAATAAAAATATTCTTCTTACTATTTGATTTATCTGTGCACAATGGAAATTAATTGATATAAAGCAAATTAAAATGAAAATAATAAAGTTAATTAAATATATAATTTAAATTTATAGCAAATTGAAATGAAATATGTTATAATTTTAAAAATAACTAATGTATATTGTGACATAGATATTTAACTTCAAAATAATTAATTTAACACAATAAATTAAGCAGAATTTAGTTTATTTTAAAAAATAAATATATATCCTTTAATACTTAAAAGTGTCTCGAGATTTAAATTGAAGGGTTCAAAGGTATATATGCAAATATATTATTCTCAATGGAAAGGCTATACAACTATATTAAACAACGTATAACTAATTAGCTCTTTCAAATGTGAATTGTACAATACTTAATCAACACATAATCTTCAAAATGTATCTAACAAGTGCACACTCTGGCACATGGAACCAGCTTCAAGAAGAAATTTCCCCGTCTTCTCCTTCTCCTTCTCTGCTTCACCTGTAAACACTCTTCTATAAGTACTCTATCTATCTATCTCTATATGTGTGTGTATCTGTGTACACAAACACACGTAGAAGAACGCATCAACATCTGCATGCACACTTTACACATACATACACGTCTTATACACGTGTGTGTTTACCTTCTTTTCCTCATCTGATCTAGAAGATTTCCAGCAACAGAGAAGCCGACGAGTGGGCTTTGTTCGACATTCTAGCCTCCTACGGAAAAAAGAAACAAAAGATAGTTAGTGAAAACCACTATATTGCTGCTACAATACACTCTCGTTAGATACGTCTATCTACACGTACGTACACACATAAAGCTAGACATTTCTGTGTGTGTGTGTGTCTCACAAGTTGGGGTGTTCAAAGTTAGACTCGCTGGGAATCATAACCTCCGGTCCCAAGTGTCTAACCTCCCAAACTTGAGGGAATCTTGTGAGTCCTGTGTGTACCGCTCCATATTAGCTCCTTGTTGCTGCATTACAACAGCCAGTGGAACCCTGTTCTCGTTCTGGTATGCATCCATTGTAGCAGCTACTGAAGGCGTTGTGTTCTGTGCCTCTCTAGCCCACGCACTCTCCAGCCTCTCTATACACACTCTCATTGTAAACTTTGTGCGCATATCGAGAGAGATATCATGTGTATTATGTCTGCCTATATGTCTGCAGTATGCTTGTGTGTGTGTGTGTGTGATGCAATTCAAGGCGCATACATCATACATACATACATAATATATATATTATATATATATATATATAGAGAGAGAGAGAGAGAGAGAGAGAGAGAGAGAGAGCACGTAATATGCATGTACATGGTTGTGTCAAGTTCTTATCCACAGTTTCTATCTAAAAAACAGAACTATTCGCGCGCATGTGTGTGTGAAGAGAGAGAGAGAGAGTGTGTATGTGTGCGCGCGCGTGTGTTATAGTATACGCTACCTTCAGTGATCCAATTTTGTTAGAAAGCTGGTGGTGGAGATGTGTAGAGTGTTGGCTAGGACATCTCTCCCTCCCTCCTAGCATTCTTCCTGTGTAGTGGATCACACAAAGCCTTTGTTGTTGTTGTTTCTTATCGTGTTCGGGGAGAGCCCGGAACCAACATTGTCTGAACTTCAACAGGGCATCCTAGAGTTGATTGAAACGCTCGGGATATTTCTTTTCTTTGATTTCTCAGCTTTGGACTTCTTCTTCATGTGTTGAAACTCTAATTCTGCTGTTGCGTGTACTGCCATCAGGAAAGAGAGATCAGTATCTTATATGTAGAAGATTAAATGCAGGTATGAAACGCTCTGTGAATCCAATTATATATGCATATACGTATAATATAGACGTAAGATTTACCTTCCTGCATCCTTAGAGATAATAACTTAGAGTGGGATCGAAGCATGTGTCTCAAAGACTTTCTGCGAATATTCTTCAGTGTTTTCTCCCATATGTCATCCAGCTTCTTTCGATCGACAGTATAGCTCTCATGTCCTGCACATAGTAAGACGTAATAATCCGTATACAAGTGTGTGTGTGTTGTGTGTGTGTGTGTGTGTGATATTGGTCTTTTCTAAACATTATGTCGTATGCATACATATACGCATAAGTACCTTCAACCGAAGTGGGTTGACAAGGGTGTATCCTTGCTTCTGGTACAGTGGACAAACTCTTCATAGCTTCAGGCTTAGAAAACACGCAGAATCACGCACTTGACTTTCAAATTGTTCACGCTCCTGCATATATATGCGTGTGTTGTGTAAGTGTGTGTTTGCAAGAAGCTTAACATGACGCGCACGTGCGTGCGTGCGTGTGTGTCTCTGTGTGCAGCATTACCTGATGTTCCAGTGTTGCTGCTTATTCCTCCTGTGTCCGGCTGCATGTAGGCATTATCAAAAGAGTTTCTTATGTATTGTGTGTGTATTGCATGTACAATAACCTATATGGTACTGTGTAATATATGCGATTAGCATTATATATTTTTTAACTATTGATTTATTAGTAGCGAGTAATAATATATTACCGACTATGGTTTCTTTCTCGCTTGTATCATTGGCAGCAACAAGGCTCTGTGTGTCAGAAGATGCCGTGGAACTAGCTGGGAATATACTCGCTTCTCGGGTGCAACTGTAGCATGGCTGCTGTTAGCCACGTGACTTGGTCGCTCGAGGCCCTTACTTGCTTCTCGGCTTCAGAGAGTATCTTAAGCGCCTGTCTGAGCCTCTCCATATCCTCTTATTCACTGTTTAAAATATATACATACACGTGTGGTACACAAAACAGACACACGGTATTCAAATTCAGCTAGATATATTAAATGCATATTGTATACATAACTTAGTATTACAAGGTAGATGTCTGTGAACTGTAATGAAGTACTTCAAAAAATACAATTCAGATAAGTACATGAATCATATATTTTTTCAAATAACAAGCACGAATTTTTATGCTGTACTTAAACTACACAAATAACAATTAGTAATATAAACACGTATACATATAACTTAAATGTCATGTGCATATATAGCTTATACATATATACCCATATATACATGTTCTTATCCATACACACACATACACAGTAGCTTACACGTATTTTTGAAGAAAACGCCTCTTTCGCTGCTCTGTCTGCTTGGCTTGGAAGTTCCTGCTAGCACATCTGTGATGACGGTAGCTAGCTGAGACATTAAAGCTAGAGGCTCCACTCCAGATTCCAGAATGTATCTCACATTTCTCACTGTGCTCACTGTGTCGCCAACAGTGCATAATCAAGTAACTCCATTAATTTATCATCAGGCAGAAGCCCCACCTATAAATAAAACAACGTTTTATTGTTAAGCGGTGCACACACACACACACATGATAGTTCATCCATATATACAATATACACATCCAACAAATTTTGGAATGCAAAAGTGAGTGAATTCACATACGCATATATGCTTGTACTGGACTACCAAACAACTATATAGCTACTTATCAACGGCTATTATTGCTTCTTTGATTAAACGGTTGAGATTCGAAAAGAAAATTCATATATGTCATATTGTGTTAATTATTATGTAAGTGATTTTAAAGTTTTCTTTACATAAGCCTTTGGTAGCTTTCTATGTATTTATACCTAATATGTATATTACACATATTCACATGTTTATGTGTACGTACATGTATATGTATGTTAACTATGGATGTATATTTATCAAAAAATGAACTAACCTAACTTACAGTTCTTGCACAGTGGACAAAGTGACAACTTGTCCGAGGAGTCCAAGCTGGTCGAGCATTGTTTCAGCATCCCTCAGAGAACCATTTGACTTAGATGCGATCAGCTCAAGGTTCATACTCCACCTCCATCTTCTCCTTGGTTGCCAGCTTCTGTAGCCTGTATTACATACACTTGATCTCTCTCTCTCTCTCTCTCTCTCTTCTCTCACACACACACACACACACACCACCCAATATAAATAAACAAGATAACAAGCAGCTTATTCACAAATATATACGATTAACACTCAGCTGCAAATTAAATACATGTATACAAGGCGTGTTCATGTTATATAAGTTAAGTGAGTTACGTCTTCGAATATGCCTAACATATAAACGTTACATTCACACTCGAATTGGGCGCTGGTATACAAGTATATACATTAACGAAGTATCTCTGCATTGTCGATCTCTTATGTATCTATTTACGAATTATACATTGGCACACACAGCATACACAAATATAAAGCTAAGTTTGTCCAGTTTAGGTGGTAATTATATCATGTGTATAAGAGACACAAACATTATATTTATACACATACCTGCTGACTATATCTGCATCCTTGATTTCGTAAACAAGAACTTCTGACACAGGGATATTCCTTGGGAGCTTCTCAGGACATGCGTGATCATATCACAATGGAGTTCACTGGAATATCCTCCATGGTTTGAGGAATATACCGGCTTCGATACTTAATGCGTGACAATCTTCAATAATGGAAACTCTATACCGAGCAACGTTGGAGGCAACAGAATCTCAAGCAGCAATCTCACACTTTCTACACCTGTAACATAGTCGTTATCACAATACATACCATTATATAGCTATATATAGTATAATGGTCATATGATATGGTTATACATTGTCATACTTATGTGTACTTCCCCTCTCTCTCTCCTCTCTCCTCTCTCTCTCTCTCTCTATATATATATATATTATATATATATATCTGTGTGTGTGTGTTGTGTGTGCGCATACATACAGTTTACTATATAGATATAAAGAGTACATACGTATGGGCATTGTTCAAATATATAAAATCGTTATATTACTATGTTAACAATCTATATGTAGTTAATATATAGTATGATATATTTATACCCTGCATAATAAACTTAGTCCAGTTTAAATGTACGAATTATTGCATCTGTACACACACGCGCACGCACTATGTATGTGTGATGACACAGAGTTAACAATAGGGAAAGTAAAACCTACATATATGTATATATACTCAAGTTCATATATGACCAAGACATTAGATATTATATATATAAAATTTTGTTAATTTTATAATTTACCACTTAATCTTGATGCATCAAACTCTAGCGTCTATACTCTTGCCAAGGTTTAAAGCAACACACCTCCCTACAAAGTCCACAAGGCCTCAACTCCTCCGAAGACAACAGTTTAAGGCTGCAGCAAACACTCTAGCCGCACAACTCTTGCCTGTACAACATTTAAGTAATATTATTGTAGAGGCCAAAATAAAACAATTTATTTAAAGATATAACAGTTTATACTCTTGAACTACCTCTTTTATATACATACACACACACACACATATATGTTGTAACTCCACATATATTGACAGATATGACAGTTAATACAGCAATGTTACCTGTGCCACGTGGACTTGAAACAAGTACACAGGGACAATCCTTGTTCTAAGAACTGCATTAGAAAGAGATTGAACTACAACATTCTGCCCCATGTCTTTGAAAGTCCGTGGCCGGTATTTATAGCAAACTCTTATGCTGACCTGCTATGTTAAACAATACGTTCAAGTGTGTGATAGATAGATAATAGACAAACATACACACACACACACACACACACCACATATAGTATATCTTATTTTAAGTTCATTAATATACATAATCTTAACTGATAATTTAATATTTATACACCTTCTTCATGAAGTTTACGCTCGGACAAGCTGTTTATCCATTACTTTCTCTTAACTCGCTTGAAGGACATCAGCAGCCATCTGTGACTCCCTTTACGAGAACTTCCTTGCATCTTTGCACTGTCAACTTCTACATAAAAATAAATTTTATTAAAAAAAATATTATTATCATTAATATTAATTTTTAAAAACTTTTATAAAAATAATTAATATTTTGTATAACTTGAATTCATTAGTAAAATACCAGAAGATGCGTTAACTTCACCTAATTGATGCCTCTTTGGTTGAGGGAGCTTCACCATCTGAGTTCCCTGCAAGATATCGTATACAATATTATAAATATTAGCTTATTGTTTATTTATTAGATAATTATATACAAGCAAAAGAACATTACATGCGTGAATACACATACAATCTGGTGGAAATCGTTGTCGCAAGCTCACGTCCGATCCTGATTGGCTCTCGAAACACTGTATTTGTTTTTATCAAATGATGTCTTATCTATTAAGATCTATATATACAAAGTATAAACATGTCTAAACAAACATTCCTATATAATAACACAGACACAACACACACACTAATACGTACCTGTCACCACATTTCCTACTTGGCATATTCCCTTTTGCTTGCGAGGCGTGACCAATGCAGGAATACACAACCATGTTTTAGGCTCTTCATTGCAGTCTAAGTCCTCATTCGGTAATGGAAGTTCTGTTGCCCTGGATCGGGAAGCTAAAGCTTTTTCTTGGCCATAACGGAGATCTACATATGTATAATATGTATGACACACACAATATATATGGATACGTTTAAACAATCCTTTTCTGCTTTGAGAATTCCTACATAGAAGTGGAGACTGCGAGCGGACCTAGGAGGACATTCTGTACTGCTCTTCTCATATTCCTCTCTCAGAGCCTTCCTGGTATATATGTATGTGCATAAATAGTACACAGAATGTATTGTTTTATACCGCACGCACGCCCACACATGTACTGGTCACTCTCAGGGTAGTGTTGTTGTTGTTGGTTTTCTTCACATAATTGACTATGTTTGGATCATCATAGCTCCAAGGGATATGATGATGATGATGACCTTGTTGTTGAATGTGCAGCTAGTGCTTGTTGTTGCTGTGCTGCATTATAATCTTCCTTGATAAGTTGGCATTCCTATAACTATCCCCTGTACTCTTCGACTTTCTATAAATATGTATGTGTAAGGCATATGTGTGTCTCGGTAGTTTTAAAATTATGGAAAATCCTACTGTTTTTTACTGATTCTATTGAATCTTCTGTAACAGCTCCTCTCCCGCACCGGTGCAGAATCCTCCCTTTTGTTTACGTACCTTGCATATACCATATTTTATTAACAAGCAGACATATGAATACGAACAAATCAATACGTGTACCCTTACGTACATCTCTCTCTCTCTATGTGTGTGTGTTGTGTGGTACCTCTACATCATTGCTTGCTGTTTGAGTCTGTTTGGCAGTTCAGTATTCGCTCTTTTCGCGCATGCTGGTCCCTTTCTAGTCACTGAACGCTGGAAGAAAAAACAAAAACAATGACCTACATTAATAAGTTATCATAATATTATAGAAAAAACGTAAGCCATTGTACATGAACTAATGAATCTACACACACTTTCATGAGAGGGGATTTGAGTACGGAGTGGTAGAAGGGTCCCTGAGGGAGCGGGTCTGCTAGGCATGAGCTCCTTGGCGAATAACAGCGTGCGGCTGGTGTCTGGTGTCGACGACATCTTCTGCTTGCAAATGAAAGGTTTCTGAGATGTATACAGTTTTGTCAAATGTGCATGCTGTCCATATGAAAGGAAGGAGCTCCTGATTGCTATTATTACTGCTTCTCCGCATAGCTACACATACACAGGATGAGGCACAAGTAGCACCAGTTACATTTGATCTGCTTTCTGGGAAGCTCAACTATCAAAGAATCACAGTCAGAGTCCGGGGAGGCAGAGGAGCCAACGACACAGAATGCGGGAGCATAGCTCGAAATGGATATACAGGATCTCTCTTTGCTATCTGGAGTTGCACTAACTAAAATACACTTTATGAGGAAATGCTCCCCCTAGTGGTGCCTCTTTTGGGACATTACACACTGGTAATGTTATGCCAAACGCATCCCTTGGTTCCCAGCATTGATTCGTCCACCAGAACGAATAAATCCCATGTATGGTGAAGGGAAAAAATAAATGACTGTGTACCATGGCAAATCATTCTCTCAAGTGTACAATGCGGGGGTGACAATCATTGCTGTCGTTCGGTGAGCTGGCTTAAAGCGTTGAGTCGAGCTCAAGCAAGCAACTAGAATCCGAGAAACAGGTGTATACATACACATATACACATGTGTAATATATATATATGTTTTTTTTATATGTATAGTATTGTATTTCTTCTGGGTGCGTATATTTGCATATCATAAAGTGATCCGCTTTCAATGTCAAGAATGTAGCATTGACTTCCCACACAGACAGCGGTTCCACTCAAGCATATACGTTCACATATAAACATATAATTGTATATATATATATGGCAGGCTCTGGATACGAGAAGGAAGAAAAAGAGGCTACAATACTGGAGCACGTTGTGGAAAAGGCAAGAACAAAACGGGCAATCCCCGACAGCAATGCATTACACATTATTCAATCATATATATATAGATTTAAATAAACATATTATATATATGATCTTGGGTACTTTAAGAGTACAAAAGCAAAAGATTATTCAATCATTATATTAAATGCGTATGCGTATATGAAATCTGGTAGTTTGAGCACGCGAATGCTACACAGATATAGAAAACTAAGTTCACGCACAGGATCTGTGATGGATTGAAAAGCAAGGAAGGGCCATGATTACTTACCTGGATTCCGATGAAGAATCAACTGCGCGCGTGATGGAGCCCGATAATCCGCTACAAATCGCGCATTTCCGCATGCGCCTGAAAACCCTAATCCTGACACGAAAAACACTAAGAATGCAGCAAGAGCTAGCAATAGAGCGTTTGTGTGTGCTCTTCCCCCAGTTTTCCAATAATTACCATTCTCCCATGCACGTCATGATAAAGCCTGTCACGTGGCATTACGGCGTTTTCCGTCAGTCTGTCTCTTGCTTATTACGGCGACACGGCGAGCAATCCCGTCTCACGTGCTGTATCACGGGCCGTATACTGAGACGTATTTTAATACGTAACCTGTACAGGCTTAATTGTGCGTACTTGTCAACTCCTACTGGTTCCCCTATAGACCTAGCGTACGAGTTTATAGATCTATAAATAATTATTTAAATCTATTTTAAATTTTACACTTGGTATAATTACATAAATGTAAAATTATGTTGACTATGACTGTGTATATGCCGACGTATATGTACATGTATACGTCTGGATGCACATAAGTAAGTACGAAATTGCTGTAAAACATATATCTACATCAAGTTACAGGTCTAAACATCAACATTACCATATCAGGTAGTCTGCAATTAAAAATGTGTATGCAATACGATCGTCTGTGTATTCACGTATGCATCGTACATGTATAATACATGTATACGACCCCACAGATATGTATATATATATATTTTGCGTGGTTGTTTATATATTGTACAATTTATAATAAATGAAGGGGAAGAAAGTACGGTATTGTCTTTAGTGATGTGACTGTAGCAGATTAACATGATTACAAGAGTTTAATGACCGGGGAGAACCTGTCCAGAAGAAAATGTACCGAACGTCAGCATCAGCAGTACACCGTATATCGTACGGGAGCACCGTGTATACTGTATATGGACATAGACACGCTTTTTATCAAATCAACTGGCAGGGATTCGACGACAATATCTTAATCATGGTTCCTTTGCTTCGGAAACAAGCAACCCAGTGGCGTTCTCGTGATATGTATATGGACATGCTTGATCGGTTTATACTTACTCAAGAACTCAATACACACACACATATATATTTATACATACATATATAATATAGATATACATATACATACATACATACTATACACACACACACACACACAACACACACACACACCACACACACATATATATATTATATATATGTATATATGCACTGTTTCCCCAACTCTAGAATTCTCTACATGTTCGATGTGTTGGGCAAAGTGAACGTCAACACACATCATCATTTGTAATTATGTGCATACACTCCAAAACACGCACGACGCGTACGTGTATGCAAAACATTAAAAAATAAGCTACACTAATCCACTTGTAATCCACACTATTATGGGGTTTCACTAAACCTGTTAACCCGTCATCCGGGGTTTAAGCCACCGGATTTGAACCTTGTCCTTGACATCATTAGTATACCCAAATCTCTTTCCGCAACCCTCAGTTTTACATACAAATCTGGGTTGTTTGATCTGTGCATTGTTATAGTAATCAAACCTTGTGTTAAACTCCCACTTGGACAGCTCGGTATGAAATCCGGCTTAGCCTTGTGCTTCTTCTTAGGCTCACCTTTCTTAATTCCCTTCTTTAACCCTTGATTATCAACTTTCCTTAATTCCTGAGATGACCCTTTGGTATCCCCGCTTCTTACACTTGTTGCGTTGTGTGGCTCTGCTTCTTGCTACTAGTGAACCCATCGTACTTGCAGAGAGTACGTTCATCCTTTGTAATACCTAAAAACCCTATTCTTTACTATTTATATTCCGATGGATGCCACGTGGTGCACGTGTACAAATGTGCGCGTGCGCATGAGCGTGAGACGTACACACGCAAGAAAGAAGAACCGTAGTACAGAGTTAGATACTAAGTACCATATTATATATATATATACAAGATTATAAGTACAGACATTTTAGGTGAGCATCTAGGATTGAATATCATATATACAGTATAATTACATAATTAGTAGTAGTTTATTTTGCTGGTGTTGAAATCACAACGTTACAAATTTCATTAACATTAAATCTTTTAAGCTATTTTTAAAAAAAACTGCATAACGAAGGACATTGAATTATATAGATGTACCAGATTAATTAAACATATATTTTATAAGCAATTATGTTAACAGTTAGCATTATTTTATATTTTTAAAACAGGATTATTGAGATTATTATTACAAATTTAATTTACTAAATCTCCATTATAAAATCAGAAAAAATTAAAATTAAAATTTATTTATTTAATATAATTAATTAGCTTTAGTATTTTAAATACAAGTGAATAGACTCTTAATTTCATGTTTTTTAAGAATGGGATTATTGAGATTATTATTGTACAAACTAATTTTCTAATATCATGTGTGTGATCAAATAAATTATTAATCTATATTACGAAATCATAATCTAAATTTAAAAATCAAAGTTTCAATGTTTAATCTAAATAATTATTTTAATTACCTCAAATATAAATCATAAATGTGTTAGAAACAATAAATAAGCATGTGAAAAATAAATGCACGTTGTAACTAAAATGAGCATGTTTATAGTCCCATTTCTTAATAATATTGGTAATTTTAAATATTTCATTAGTATTTTTTAATATTATAAAAATAATCTTTAGAATAATGTATGTTTAAAGAAAGATTTAAATATATATTTATTAAATATTTAATTAATAATTAAAATTTAAATATTAATTAATATTTATTTTATATTCTCATTTTCACATATCATGCCCATTTTAGTTACAATGTGCATTATTAATCTTATGAGTTTTAAATGCACTTTTAAGAATATTCTAACGGATTTGTCAAAGTATATTCTAATTAAAAACAGAATATGCCGAATTGATAGTATTTGGTTACATGTCGGTTTAGGTAAGAACTTCCTTATAAATGATTGGATTTCCGTGTTGAAATACGGAAAGTAAAGAGGTGGTGCGAGTGGCTATGGAGGGCCGGGCTGTGGCAGGGAGACGATGGTGTAATTAGTGTAGATTTGACCTAATTCGCCATGGCCAAAGAAGAAGAAACACAGGAATTCGAAGATGAGGATGACGCCATGGCCGAGTTTCTTGAGGCTGAAATAATGGACAGAGACTTCAACGATGAGGTATTTTTTATTTAATCTTAAATCTGAATTTTTCTTTGAGAAATTAGAATTTTACGTTTTTATTATTTAATACTGAGTTTCCAATTTTTCCATTAGGTTAAACCTAGTTTAATTAGTGTTTACTGGTGCTAAACTGTGTAAAACTATTGTAGGAAGAAGATGAGCAGCCTGTTAAGACGGCGTGTTGAGGAGGATTCGTCTGGCATTGAAAGTGGTGAATTCAAGAAGATACCTCAAGAGCTCTTTCGCAACAATTCTCAAGTTTCTATCATCAGAAGTATGTATATGGTGTAAATGCATGTAATGAAAAATATATACTCTATGATAGATACATGGTCTGTGTGGTATTGTTATTTATGTGTCTGGTTATGTATATTTGTGTATGATCAAATAAATAAATAGAAACAATACCTTACTTTGGCAGGATTTATCTAGTGTTGCGAAGGTTTGTCAGTATCTACATTGTGCTGCTTCTGACGAGCAACTTTGGAGGAGGCTGTAAGCTAAATAATATTATATATACATGTATATATTTATCTATGAATATGTATATTTATTTGTTTATATATATATATATTGATTTGTGCATGTCAGATACTGCCTTCGCTGGGGTTTGCCACCGAATGTGAAGTCTACCAAGAATGGTGTTGAGTGGAAGCAGCTATACTTTGAGGTGTGCTTTAGCGTATTTTATCTATATAAGTTACGTTTTTGGAGGCGTTATTAACCTGTTTATTTGTTTACTCAGCGCGACAGTGCTGACGTGGCTGCTTCCATGAAAAATGCACCTTCGGAGTTTAAAGAGTATTATATGCAGATGCAAGTTGCTAAACGTAGTCAGGCACCACTTCCATCCCAGGTCACGTGTTTGTGTGTGTGAGAGAGAGAGAGAGGGAGGGAGGAGGGAGGGGGAGTTATCTGCATATTTACAGATTAAGGATGAGCTATGGGTGGTGGATCAATCAGTTGCAGACCAAGTGACTACATGGCGACGTAGCCGTAAGCTTGCGGACGTATATACAGGCAGCCATACTTGCTCAGGCAAAACTTGTTCATACCATCAGATTGGCGATATTTTTTTGTGTGAGAAAACCGGTTGTGCTCATGGTAAACACCTGTGTGTGTGTGTATGTGTGTGTGTGTGTGTTATAGTAGACAATAATATATTTGTTATACAGTATTATCATTTAAATTTAATTGATTAATATGCAGTTTGTGGGGATGCATGTCGAGAGACATTTATAGATCCGTCAAACTATCTTCACGTATGTGCCATTTCTGGTCGCTGTTTCGATCCCTGTATCTTTCCTGTTCAAGAGGAGGACGATGATGAATCCAGCGTAAGATTTTGCATATATATATATATATATATATTATTTAGGATATTACTATTATATTACGATATTAATACATATATGCTATATGTTTTCAGGGGCCTCAGCAAGGAGCAATTGACGAACCGGAACCATGTCTGGGATCAGCTAGGCTTGGTAAGCTGGTGTGTGTGTGCGTGCGTGCGTGTGTGTGTATCGTTATTATTATTGTTTAATACTTATTAATTAATCAGTTAAAATTTCCATTTTTTCAGCGCGAGCGTATTGTCTGGGATATAGTTGTAAGAATGATAGGGAGTTTGAGAGAGCTTTGAGGTGCTGCTAGAGCAAAGTGTTACTTATTTCTTTGAGTTAATTTTAAGTACATATTAGTTTATGTAAAAATTCTTTTATGTATTATAAAGATTGGTTATTAATTAAAGTTATTAAATTTATTAACTAAGATTAAAAAAAGGTATATCCGAGGATATCCTTCAAGCATATTGTAAACCCTAGGGCAAGAAACAGAGATGGCCCAGCAAGGCGAGGAGGAGAGCGTGCGTGCGGCGGTGAAGGAGATCCTTGCGGAGGCCGACATGGAGGTAACTACTGCGGTCATGGTGAGGAAAATGGCTGCGGAACGCACAGGTGTGTAGATGTGTGTATCCGCGTATATGTGTTAGATATATGTGTATATGGACAGGAATCGATGAATCGGCTGCGCCATGGCTGAAGAAGCTTGTGAAAGAGCTCATTGAGGAATTTGTGAAGTCCGCGAGGAGAAGCAACAGGACGAGGGTGATGGCAATGAAGAAGAAGAGGAAGAAGCAGCCAAGCCTGCCAAGAAGAAGAAACCCAATAAGAGCTTGGCTGATGGCGAGGATGACATCATCTGTCAGGTCCTTATCAAGCACACACACACATACGTAAATGTCTTAATGGATAAACTGTGTGTGTAAAGCTGTGTCTACATATTCACTTCAGTAATAACTATATGCACACATACATTCAACATGTGTTATTTGTGGGCAGCTTTCGGCAAAGAGGAATGTTAGTGTTCAGAACTTTAGGGGAAAGCCTTTGGTTTCATACGAGAATACTACGAGAAGGATGGCAAGACACTTCCGACCAGCAAAGGTCTGTCTCTCCCCCTCTCTCTCCCTCTCTCTCTCTTCTCTCCTCTCTCTCTCTCCCTCCCTCTCTCTCTCTCTCTCCTCTCTCTCAAGTGATACCATAACTTAGGAAGTTAATATGCAGCTCAGGCAGATAATTTTGCTTATATAATTTGAATACATTAATAATGTTTGTATAATAATGTTTATGTATTATATTTAATTATTGTAATTGTGTTTATTTATAGGCATAAGTCTGACGGTTGAACAATGGGAAGCTTTCAAGAAAGGAATGCCAGCTATTAAGGAGGCCATTCAAACTCTGGAGTCTCGCTAGAAGGTTTGCTAGTTCAGGTTTTGTAAATTTAAGGTTAACTTAATTTTCCTTACTTAAGGAAACAATATTTTTATCACAGCTTCTAGCATAAAATTCAAACAGATATTTTCTTACACCTCTCTCTCTCACTGTGTGTGTGTGTGTGTGTGTGTGTGTGTGTGTGTAAAATAGACAATATTCATTTAAGAAGCCTTTGTATGCTTATTAGTATTTTGACGAGAATAATGTATGTAAAATAAAATAAATTTTGTTTGTATGTTAATTTCATTGGCGAAATGCTAATCTTTATACTAAATGTAGTAATCTCGTTTTAGCCTTATCCAGATGAGATAACGATAACTATATATACATATATATAAACCCAGAAAAGAACATCAAGCAAGGGATGGAGTCCACAATGGCTGATTACGAGGAAAAGATGATCAAAAGACCAACGAAGAGGCTCACTCTGAGTGTGTTCATTGCTTGCTGTATTGCTGCCAGTGGAGGTCTCATGTTCGGATATGTCATTGGTATATCTGGTAAGTAAATAAACTAATTACATTAATTTGAAGAAAAATACAAATTTATATAAATAAACTTTTCAAACTACAATTGCGTTTTGAAACGTATCTCTCTCTAGATATATAGATCATGTATGTGTATTTTAGCACACATAAAATTGATCATGTGTGTTTCAGGAGGTGTATCTTCAATGGACGAGTTCTTAACAAAGTTTTTCCCCTCGGTTAAGGGGACTAAAACCAGTTTACCCAAAGGAAACTACTGTCAATACAACGATCAGATGCTCCAGCTTTTCACGTCCTCCACATACATTGTGGGTTTAATGTCCACATTCGGAGCATCCCACACAACCCGAAACCTCGGCCGCAAACCCACTATGCTCATTGCAGGAATTTTCTATCTCATCGGTACTCTTCTCAATACCCTTGCTCAAAACCTGGCTATGCTCATCCTTGGCCGTGTCTTTCTGGGGTGTGGTATAGGATTTGGTAACCAGGTACGTTTTGTGTGTATGCTTGACATTCTAGTGTGTGTGTGTGTGTGAGAGAGAGAGAGAGAGGTGTAGTTTAGTTGACATTCTATAACGTGTTTGTCTAGAGAGAGTATTTGGGGTGTAGGGTTTATGCTAAACACTAAGTTACAGGCTGCTCCTTTGTATCTGTCTGAGATTGCACCACCACACATGAGAGGGGGTTTAAATATCATGTTTCAGTTAAACATAACATCTGGGATCTTGATTGCAAACATAGTTAACTATTTTACTGCCAAAGTTCACCCATGGGGCTGGAGGCTCTCATTTGCACTTGGAGGTTTACCATCTTTGTTGCTTACCATCGGTAGCTTTGTACTCTCCGAGACTCCTAATAGTTTGATAGAGCGTAACCGGTTGGATGAAGGCAAGTCCGTTCTAAAGAGGTCTGTATATACACACACATACACATATACACACTTACACACACGTGTTTCACTCAGGATACGTGGTACTGAGGACGTAGAAGAGGAGTTTGAGCAGCTTGTTGAAGTTGGAATAGCTTCGAGTGCGATCAAGAGTCCGTTCCGTGATATTATAAAGAGAAACTGGCCACCACTTGTCGTCTCGGCGTGCCTGCAATTCTTCCAGCAAGTGAGCGGGGTAAACTCTATCATGTTCTACTCCCCTGTGCTGTTTCAGACCGTCGGATTCGGTGGCAGTGCCTCACTCGCTTCTACGTTATGTATTTGGTATCATTAATGTCACCGGTACAATTATATCCATGCTTGTTGTTGATAAGTTTGGCCGTAGGAAGCTCCTCCTCGAAGGCAGTATACAACTATTTCTCGCTCAGGTGCGTTTTCTGTACACACACCCACACACACACACACACACACACACACACACACTATATATATATATATATATATATATATATGACATGAAGTTTTGTTGCAGATTGTGATAGGCTGTCTATTGGGAATTGGACTCAAGGATTCCATTAACTTATTGACTTACACTCAAGCAATGACTGTAGTGGTGATGGTTTGTGTTTTCATTACTGGTTTTTCATGGTCATGGGACCTCTTGGATGGTTGGTGGCAAGTGAAATTTTCCCGCTAGAGGTGATAAACGTTTATATGTACAATCTTATAAGTAACTGTGTATGTATGTGTGTATACGCTTATAAGTTTAACTGTGTGTGTAATCTTATAAGTTTAACACATACAGGTACGATCGGCGGGACAGAGCATTACGGTGTGCATAAACCTGTTTATGACGTTTGCTATAGCACAATGCTTCTTGTCAATGCTATGCTTTTTACAGTATGGTGTTTTCCTGTTATTTGCGGGCTTCCTGGCGATTATGACCGTCTTTGTGTACTTTCTGCTGCCGGAGACTAAGGGTATCCCGATTGAGGAGATGAGTGGTATGTGGAAGAGACACTGGTTTTGGAAGGCATTTGTTTATACTGATATATATAACTAATGAAGTTTTATATTGATATTTTAAGGGTCTTTATATATATATATATATATGTAAATTTTATATAATTTAAATGTTCAAGGGTGAAGTTTTTCTATTTCATTTCGTTGTGTCTAAAGATATTCGTATATTATGCATGTGACGGTTTGTGTGTGTGTGTGTGTGTGTGTGTGACACATATATTCATATCTATATGATTATGAAAGTACATAAAAATAAAAAGTTTATTTTTCTTCTATAAATATAAAATTTATTTTTTTCATAAATGTGCTCATGTCATTCAGTGTTAAAAAGATAATACTATTATATTTGCTGTATTTGCAAGGTAAGCAGAGTTCTTGGTAAACAAATAGGCCTCATACCGGCTGCCAGCTGTAACAGCAATAATCATGACGGATTATCTGTAATGCGCGTTTTTTTTAAAATCCTCCATTCCGCTAGGGTTCTTCAGGCGCCTAGGGCTCCTCTGATCACTGCTCATTGATTATTACCTCGGATCATCCGGCCGTGCTGTTATCGATTTGGAATCATCATCTGATGCTCAATGCGCCTCGTTTCTAGCTCCAAATCGAGGTAAAAATCTCACAAATCCACACATATAGACGCTCGTCACACTGTATGCACTAGCTCGAATTCGATAGTAGAATGCGCATCCATTAGGGCGATTCATCCGTACGCTCTGTGTTGATACAATGCGCTCGACTTTTAGCTCCAAATCGAATGTAAGAATACACACACAGCGCACATTCTCGAGGTTTTAAGCGATCAAACTGCGGATTGATGTGCAAAATGCGGCTTTTACAGAGGTTCTGATAAATGGGGCTTCATTGGGGATAATATGGGTTTTCTATAGATTTTGGGTCTATAGGATGCTGATGAGGAGCTTATGAGGGGAACGATGAAGGCAGGGATAATTCCTATTGATTGGTTAAAATGTCGAGGCCAGCTTCAGCCTTTCACAAGTCAAGAACGCTCAATGACAGATATGTAAGTCTCTTTTCGTTTACGTCATACATATTTACAGCAATACACACACACACATACACTTCCCTACATAAAGATAAATGTATGCATGCTTTATACGGTTAATGTAGATGCTAGGAGATGAAATCGGCAAAGGTGCATATGGACGTGTGTACAAGGGAGTCGACTTGGACAATGGGGAGTTTGTGGCAATTAAGCAAGTTTCACTGGAAAACATTTCGACGGAGGATCTTGCAAGTATCATGGTAAGTCTTTTTATATTCAAAATATATGTATATGTACATGTGTGTTTTACGTGACTCAACTAACACGTTGCTCATGTGGTTTTCTAGCAAGAGATCGATTTATTGAAGGTATGTTGTAAGAAATTTCTTTTCCCTCATTAAGCTGATGATCTCAACTGTTTTTTCAGAATTTAAATCATAAGAACATTGTAAAGTACCGGGGATCATTTAAAACCAAGACTCATTTATACATTATTCTCGAGTAAGATCTCTCTCTCTCTCTCTCTCTCTCTCATACACACACACACACACACTGATGAATTCCTTTCCAGGTATGTCGAAAATGGTTCTCTGGCGAGTATTATTAAGCCGACTAAGTTCGGGGCCTTCCCGGAGTCCCTAGTTGCCGGGTACATTTTCCAGGTGCTAATATTTTTCTGGCTATTACGTATACATACATTCTTATGATAGTGACATATCGAGTCTATATATTTCGGTAGTATGTATAATCTTAGAGGTTTAAGCGAGCTAATTGTTCAAAACAGGTGCTTGAGGGACTGGCTTATTTACACGAACAAGGAGTTATACACAGAGATATCAAGGGTGCCAATATCCTGACTACCAAAGAGGTTTTTCTTTTACAATGCTTGTACCTGTTTATAATCGAAACGAACACGTATATAAACTCACATCATATATCAAAATCTACTTATGTGTTTATGCATGGATTACTAACACGAAGGCTGTGCAGGGATTTGTAAAGCTTGCAGATTTTGGTGTTGCCACGAAGCTAACTGAAGCAGATGTAAACACTCATTCTGTTGTTGGGACTCCTTATTGGATGGCGCCAGAGGTAGGTTGCTCTTATCTACAGCTCTTTAACACTACATTGGTTGAATATTATATACACGATATGTATTACATTATGCATATATTTGCCGGCGGTTGACACCTAACATATACATAAGTTTTGTGCTTTAAAAATATGCTTTTCAGGTCGTTGAAATGTCAGGAGTCAGTGCGTCTTCAGATATTTGGAGTGTAGGCTGCACCGTTATAGAACTTTTAACATGCGTGCCACCATACTACGACCTCCAGCCGATGCCTGCACTTTTTCGAATTGTTCAGGTACACACTTACATATACATAGACTATAACATGTTCATGATGTACTTACATAATAAATGTATGTAATACATGTTATCTTCACCAGCATTTTGCCATACAATAGACGTTTAATGAACAGAACAGAACACATTTATACCGTATGGATTATATATGTGTGTGTGTGTGTGTGTGTGTGTGCGCGTGCGTATGTATGCAATACCATATTTATTCATCTTCGAAGGGTTTACTTACATAATACTTTTAAGGATGAGCGCCCTCCTATACCCGAGCACCTTTCACCTGGGTTAACGGATTTTCTGCATCAGTGCTTTCAAAAGGTTATTATTACTTTGTGTACACACACATACACGACAAACATAACAAACAAATGAACATTATGTACACCATATGTCTGTGGGTGTGACAAATTGTTACTAATTAGGATGCAAAGCTGCGACCAGATGCCAAAACGCTGTTAAAACATTCTTGGATACGCAATTCGAGGAGGTCACTGCAGAATTCTCTTCGGTTAAGGTGAACATATATACACATACCTTACATACATATATTCTTGTATATGTGTGGTTATATTTGTTATATGTTTGTTCGTTCACATATGTGTCGTATGTTTCGATATGTCTGTATGTGCATGTCCATGAATAGTGTCTTGTTGTACTGAGACGGGTATTACCAGCAACATTCCTCAGGATGTGTCTACTGTTTTGGAAAGGAGCATTGAAGATAGCAAAAAAGAAGAGCAGAAATCCTCCTCTCCGGAACCAGTTCCATCTCTGGAACTCGTATTGGTACAGTTTTGTTGTTTTAATATACTTATTTATTACACAATATTTCATAATTTTCTATGCGCACACACAGGCGCGACCATATATAGACGTTTCACATAGTGTCTACATATATTATGATATCAAAACATACTTTTAGTGAGGGTTATGCGTAACCAGGTATAATATATTACCTTACAATATATATAATAGTCTGTATTCTATGTAACATATAAGAATTTTATGTATACTGCAATTTGTAATCCGGCTTGTACCTATAAACTTACGTACATAACAAGCACTATACAATATAATTTTCATATATATACAAGATTAGTGTATATGTATGCACAATTGTTATTTATTTATAATGTATTATACAGGAAGAGGATGCGAAATCTCGCTCTCAAGAGACTCATACGGAAGCAAGCATTTCGGTGACAAGTGAGGCAAATGGAACAAAGAAGCATAACGATTTGCTTGTGGTCGATGAATCTTCACAAACCGGTGATCCGGAAGAAATACAAGACAACATACCAACAGGTATAAATGTATATCTACTTAGAAACGCATTTATTTAAAACCATACGGATTATATAGCTTATATGATGCAATATGTACCGCTCTATGCGAGTATGATTACAGTTATTCCATAGCATAATATCAAAGATTATGCAATATGTATTAATGTTAAACAATATTATCAGGTGGAAGTCGCATTGTGGATTTGCCTACTGGAAACGGCAAGGAGTCTAGACATACTCAAGATATCCAGCATGTAGAGAGGTCTCCTACCCCGGATAGATTAAGGTCTCCACCTGAGGAGGTTGATGAAGTTCTCCCTATTCCACAACCGAAAGCTAGGAGCAAAGATCAGGTTGATATAAGTTGTAGTATATGTATATATTCATATCTGCCATGATAGTCATGTATCTATGTATATGCATCGCATATACACATACATAAACAGTTACCCAATATATACACTATAGATGATGATGATCAAAAAGCAAGAACAGTAAATGATGAAATTAATATTTTATCTCGTTTCTGTATACAATTCAATATCACCCCTTATACGTTGTTTGAATATATTTATTATTATTATATTAACTCGAGCATGGGTTTGTATATAGAGGATATTGCTATCACCAAGATAATTTTGTGGGTGTATGTGTCTATTGTGTGTAGTTAATAATCGGCTATTGTTTTAGTCAGGGAAGGTACCCGCGTCTACAGTCCGGGAACTAAGCAAGTTCAGTGATACTGCAGCTGATGGGAACTTAGAGGATTTATTCGAAGGCTTCCCTGAAAGAAAGGAGAGAAAGCCGCCTTCATCTACTGGTTTGAAATATTAATATTATAAAAAATTTATAAATCTAATGAGCATCTTGCGCATGTAGTTTATACCATTGCCGTGATGAATTTATTGTCGGCGATTTGATTATAATTTGTTTCATAATATTGTTTGTAAATATATAATAGAGAGTATACACACTGTATGTACATAGTATACAGACCAGTGCATGGTATAGAGACATTTATAATTACTAGTATAAAATTAGTGTCGTATATATACATGTATACCTTTTCAGCACTGGCCAGGGAACTCAATGAAAAGATTGCACGGATTCAAAGTGAAGGACCAACAAAGAATGGAGAAGAGATTTTCAAAGCAATGGTGGGGCTGTTGAAGATGAAGAATTCGATACTACTGGTTTGGTGAGTTATACATGTCCCACACGGACATACACACAAACACACATACGTGCTCACCAAAGTCTTATTTCAGGGCTTTGGAAACAACGTTGAAGGGAGGGACTACTATGGTAAACAGGTAAATCTGAATATGTGTATAATATAGCATGACATATTGTATCTTTAACATATATATAGATATTTCTGGAGCTGTATGTTCCGCTGCGTGTGTGTATTGTGACTGTGTCTGATATTCTCATGTTCTTTGTATTTAATTGGATATGCAAGTCCACGCGCACACATGTGTATGTACAGATGCATATAACCATAAGGCTCCAAATCCTGCATATCGGGCATAAGTATAATATAAGTTAGAGAATAAAGACAGCATAGTCTTCTTTTCTTTGTTTGTATGCATGTGTACACCTCACAAAAACATGTAATATAATGTATGTATACTTTTACTCTTTTGTATAATTCATTCATGCTCATCTGTTTGCGTGTATACATGTCTTTGCTTGCTTTAGCTTTTTAAAACGTTCAGGCAGTAGAAGTCACGCGATTGATTGGCCTATTAAAACCGGAGGAGCCAGAAGAAGTGGTAATATCCACGTGTCAGAAGCTTGTTTTCGATATTCCGAGAATATCCCGAACAAACCTCGCATTTTTTTTCACAACAAGGAATAATGCCCCTGCTTGACATGCTTGAGGCTAACAATAACCGAGTAAGTCAAACTGCAAACTGATATATATTTATATATAAGTTATTCGTTATGTATGTACATATGGTATATATGGTTATCCATATACTGTTCATGTAGTTAATGTTTGGTGTCTGCTTTATACAGGTCGTACATTCCGTTCTCCTTCTGGTTAACCAGATCGTTAAGGACAAACCGTGATATTCAAGAAACGCTTGCTTAGTGGGATTGGTATGTGCGTGTCTGCGTATACGCGTCTTTATCATGCATATGTTAAAGTCAAGGTCTCTATAGCCGTATGTATTATGTCTTTAAAGTTTTATGTCTCTTATAGGTTATCTACGCGATTTGGGTTGGTAATAGATGTCTAAGTGTATATTGGATGTCTTTGTATATATACATATGTGTATATATGTCTATGTATCTGGTCTTTTAGCGACTCCTATATTTTGTCCGTTTGCATCCGTGCGTGCGTGCGTGTGTGTCCTAACTACAGGAATTACGCAGATACCCATGGTGATGGGTTTTGCAGCACCCGAGCGATCGAAAGAAATGCGAATGCAAGCTGCTCTATTTGTGCAACAACTGTGCAGCAGGTTCGTGCCTGTGGGTGTGTGTGTATGTGTGTGTTCTAACCTATTATATTAAACTTGCAGTCCATTAACGTTGCAAATGTTCATAGCTTGTCGAGGTTTACCTGTTCTTGTTGGTTTTCTGGAGCCTGACTATGCAAAATACAGGTACTTCGCCATTATCCGCAGTATTTATCATAAGTATTACAAAGAGTTTTAATAATAAATGTATTTTTTGTACTGTTATTTTATACTATATCATAGTACATTGTATTACGCAAATGGTTATAAGTTATGATGCAGGGAGATGGTCCATCTAGCTATTGATTGCATGTGGCAAGTGTTTGAGCTCCAAAGCCCAACACCAAGGAACGACTTTTGTAGGATATTCGCAAAGAGTGGCGTGTTAGTCCGGCTAGTAAACACACTACACAGCCTGAATGAGGCAACACGGCTGGGAAACACGGGGACTATGGTGGTAAACGCTGGGAACACAACAGGAAATGCTGGGAACACAACGGAGACTAGTGCACGGTCCCGATCGGGACCCCTTGAAGCGTCTCGGGTGTTGGCTGCTGAGAATATCCGTCCCCGGTCTGGACAGCTCGATCCCATGCGGGTTCGTCAAGATTTTCTTAAACCGCCGACTTCTGAAAACATGGAGAGTTTTAAGATGTTTGCACATAATCGTCGTCGTTCTGGGTCTCAGGAAAAGATTCCTGAGAATCCTGGAAAGGCTTCGGAAGATGCCCAAGTAGAACAGGTACATGTGTATTTTCTATGTGCATATATTTACGCATGCTCATAATCTACTTCTGTGTTTACTTTTATACATGGTATGTTTACATATTGAACTGACTTTTATGGCATTTATGCATCTTTGAATGCGGGACCGCTCGTGAATGAGGGACCGCTCGTGGATGTGCATGTATATATCCTTTATGACTGCCCTTTGATTGAGGTTGATGTTTCGATATACATAGACTGGTCGACATCTTTGTGTCTTTATGGTCTTTGTATAAAATGGATATATAGACGTGTATACTTTCATATATCTAGTTATTCAAGCTTCTTTGGATATGCGGTTGTACATACACATATATTTACGTTTATGTTCGTTAGTCATTCAATACATAATATTTGTGTTTGGCGTGTATTTACTTATCTATCGTTCCGGTTTGATAACAGGAGGTTGATATTTCGAGAGCGTTGCTGTTCAACAATGGGGACCATCACCATAATGGAGCGGAGCTGCCTCGAAGTTCATATGAGCATCTTCCACCGGTAAAATATTGAATTTTGTCGTCAGTGTATGATAGTACCGTCAGGATAATCATACTCTGTTTGTAATACTTAGCTTCTGAACATGCTGGAGAAAGAGCCACCTTCTCGGCCGGTTTCGGGTCAACTCCCGCGTCCAGTTCCTGAAAAGACCGAGGGTTTTCTGCCCCTTCTTCATCATTCTGGTGCTACCAGGAAGAATAACGGCGATCTTGAAATGCTCATGCGAGCTTTTGCAGGTAAGTGCATTACGCACACTTACACAAATGCATATATGTGTGCATATACACGCAAGCATACACACACACACACACACATATTAGCATTTTTGCTTTACATCCCTATAGACAAAACAAGTTATGAGACATACATCCGCACTATAACAACTGATGTCTTTGTACTGTATATCCTATTTAAAGTGTTTATTTATCTAGAAAAAGGGGATATTCGGGCACTCGGACTAAATAACGAAGGATCTTCATCGAAAATATCGAACGGTGTGAAACCGAGTTTACCATCTGCAGAAATGACAACGATAACATCCGGTTTAGTATCGCAATCCGCATCAGGTCTGTTTACAATTTATACTTATGCTGTATATGTACACATGTAATCTGCATCGTGGTCTCTATTGCGCATGGTTCTGTATTTTTACCTTCTGAATACGCAACGTATATCTGCATATCAAGGATATTATAAACAACATATTTGTCAATTGTAGAGAGAGGCACAATTAACATATAACGTAGACATATAGAAGCCATTTAGAGTCATATTTTAACACGCAATGCTTTCCTTGTTCTGTTTGTGTATATTAGGTTGTATCTTCGTGTGTGTGTGCGTGCGCGTGCGTGTGTGAAGCTAATAAATGGCTCTCACTTAAGTCATTACATATATTATGTGATACTACATTGTATATTGTCATTATTATTGTTGTTATCCGTTTATTATCGTTTTTAGGTATGCTTTCACTCTCCGGAGTACTAAATGGGAGACCAGGAAGTGCAACTTCGTCTGGAGTACTCACGAGAAGCCTTAATGCGGAATCTGCAAAGGAGTATCTCACCAGGGTGGCTGATTTGCTTCTGGAGTTTTCGCGTGCGGATACAGTTGTTAAGTCTTCCATGTGTAGCCTTAGCCTCTTAATCCGCCTCTTCACCATGCTCAGCAAACTTGAACCGCCCATCCTTCTCAAGGTATATATACACCCGCATGTCTATATCTACATTTATGTGTATATACGACTTTGTATGACTTTCATACTTTACTATGTGTCAGGGTGAGTTTGTAGACATTACATACCCAACATGCATCCCGTATCATATGTCATTTTTAGAGACGTGGATGTATGCATATATGCATATACATGTGTATTATGTAGTCGTTCTTTTAGCCATGCTCAGGCCTTATCTACACACACACACACAGGGCATATATGTGATATGGCAATAATCAAAGCATACATGTATGTAGAATTTGCGGCGATACCTTTGGAGCTTATGTAGTCCTATTAATCAACAATTAATGTATTTGTTCATGGGCATTTTTTGGTTAAAAGATATGTTGTGTGTGTGCTATATATATGAATATATCGATACGTATTGTCTGACGAATTATGGCTTTCCTAGATACTCAAATGTATAAACCATCTCTCAACGGACCCATATGCACTCGAGCCACTCCAACGTGCAGACGCTATGAAGCATTTGGTACCGCTTCTAGAACGCCACGAGGGACAATATATTTCGCAAATACATAATCAGGTAAACTAGTGCTTTTAATCAATTATTAATTATCTTTGGCTCATGTATATTGGCAAATCTCCACAAAATTCTAAACACCCCACCCACGCACTCACGCACTCACGCACACACGAACATGTCTGTATATCGATTGTATGTATGCAGGTGTTAAATGCACTTTACAACTTGTGCAAGATAAACAAGAGGAGGCAAGAGCAAGCGGCTGAATGCGGAATTATTCCCCACTTGATGCACTTTATAACCTCGAATTCGCCACTGAAGAAGTTTGCATTACCCCTTCTATGTGATATGGCTCACGCATCCAGGTATGTATACCATTCATATGCTATATACACAAACTTGCACTGCTACAGTAGATGTGCATGTTCCTATATGTATATGAGACCATGTCGTGCATTGAAACAGCACATTCACTGCAATGCACAACGTCCAAATATATTATTGTGATGAAGCATATATATTCACACGTACCGTATAGATACACGCTATATCTCATTAGAGAGAGGCTACGCTGAGGCTTAAATGGCAGAAGAGTCTTAGATATATATACATGTAGTTTCTATATGTAAAGCTGTATGTTTGTCTGTACGTGTATAAACGTATATATTGACTCGATTATGTATCAAACAGGTACACAAGAGAGCAACTGAGGGTTAACAAGGGATTAGATGTGTACTTGGACCTGCTAGACGACGAATACTGGGCAGTGACAGCATTAGACTCATTGGCTGTGTGTTTAGCTCACGACAATGAACAACGCAAAGTGGAGCACGTATTGTTACGTAAAGACTCCGTGAACAAGCTGGTTGCCTTCTTTCAGGCTTGCACTGGCCCCTCTTTTGTACATATCCTCGAGCCTTTCCTCAAGATTATCACGTAAGTGTGTGTGTGTGTGTGTGTGAGTGTGTATGGATGTGTGATTTTGTTAAATATATCTGAAACTGGTCAGGAAATCTCCACGCTTAAATACTGCACTTGCTGTGGGTGGATTGACTCCGTTTTGGTTGGACGGCTCGATCACCAGGATGCTATTGCGAGGCTCAACTTGCTCAAACTCATCAAGGTATGTACATACATACAATATATTTTTTTGGTAGAAACTGTTTTTGACTTTGTGAGTATGTGTATGTTCGTGTTTATATGTGTTATGTGTTTAATTACTATGTTGAATGATAACTAATATCTTTCGTTCAAATCTGTCTTTTTCTCTCTCTCTTCTAGGCTTATATATTGAATTTGTAACCAGTTTCACGTAGTATATCTGAGTGTTATTTTGATGTACGCTTTATATATGATATTGGACTTGTAACAACACACGCCACACTCACACACAGAGGCACACAAACCGACATTGTTTATGTGTTAGGCTGTTTACGAGCATTACCCGAGGCCGAAGCAGCTTATTGTGGAGCACGATTTACCGTCTAAATTACAAAAGCTCATTGAAGAGCGTCACGGGGCGAGGTCAGGTGGTCAAGTACTTGTTAAGCAAATGGCCACAGCTCTTCTCAAGGCTCTCCACATTAACACTGTTCTATAAAATGAGGTAACGTTTTAGCTATTTACTTATATTATTCATAAAAGGCTATAGCTTAGTTTAGCTTATATATTTATCGAAGTGTTCCAAGCTGTAAACAATCATGTTTGCAAGTAAATTTTAATGCCATTAAAACAGTCTCCTTCATTATTATATATACATTTGGTTATATAAGTACATATGTACCTGTATACTTGTTCACATTTGAATTTAACAAGTATTTATAATGTACAGCTTCAGTCACTCACGCACGTCTCTCTCTCTCTCTCTCACCACATACACACTACATACATATATATCACGGCGTCACGGCGGTCGATCAACACCTTGATGGCCAGCTCATTTATGTCTATACTAGTTAAGACACACATGCACCTGAAGTAAAACAGACGTCGGTCATTCAAAACTCTCCCGAACCCAAGGACACCAGCACACCGAGGTCGGCTCTGAGGTCGGACGTTTTGTTTCTAATGTCATAGATTTGGGATCTCCCGTGCATTGCTCAGAGGGTTTACAAGCTTCTTACACTCTAACCGTGACGGAGGTTCTTAACGGATCCTCTGTTAGAGAGTACCAAACTATATATCAAATTACTCGTGAATCTTAAAACTCAAGTCATAAATGGATCACACTCACAACATGGATCTAATGCTGACCTCTCGCCTGTTCCAGTACTCAGCATCATCCAGCATTAAAATGGAATGCCAAACACAATAGTGTTTATGGTTATAAAACGGAGTCTCGTAGTCTTGGTCATCCGGAGGCATCTCAAACACTGGGAGCATACGTACAAAGCCTTGTGACAGAAGAAACTGGAGTCATCAACGCTCGTCTGCCAGCTCGGTTTCGTTTCCCCAAAGTCGCAACCCCTCACCCAAGGGTATGGTAGGAGCTCCAACAGTCTGGCTCCCCACAAAGTGTGGGCTTGTCACCTTGGCCCTGTCTGGTTGCCGCCAGTCCTCTCCACGGCTGCAGCCGGTATCCAGCTGGTCAAAGGCTGCCCCTCCAGTTTCACTTCACCGGAGAGTATCGACTCTCCCAGTACATATTCGTCTGCAATCAGAGTTGCAACGTGTCGCCTGTAGTCATTGTCCCAAGACCCCACGAGTCTTCATAGTCCGGGGCAAACACGGGCTTTCCAACACAAAGTCGTTTCAGCTCCTCAAATTCTTTCTCGGTGCGGCCGCTGCGGGCACGGGGAGGGAAGTCCTCCTCTACAAAATGCTTCTGCGGATGCACTGTAACAAAACCCAAGTAATTACATTAAACACTAACACAGATTGAATTACCTAAGTCCATGAGGCGAGGATTATCCTCCAGTCGGATCTCGTCCTTGAGAATTGCATCTGCAACACCATGAAACAACATCGCATCCAGAACAAGACCTCTCCAGAATTCCAGCGGCCACACGCCCTCGCAAGAGGGTCTGGGAAGAGGCTTTCCCAAACATCTGCGCATCAATTCTTTCAAATCCCTCTTCATTATAGAACTTACAGAATTTTCTCACGTAATCACAGAAATCGTCCTTACAGAACACCTTTTCTCTGCAATCGATCATACCGAAACCCTACCCATAGAAAGCAGGTTTAACCTTTAAATCATTTTTATTGTTAATTATATTTTAAATTTAATTTAGCAATTAAATAATTAATACTATATAAAAAATAATTTAATATTTTAAGGTAATAACCTTTTTAGTATTTTTATATAAAAAAACCCGTTTTGAAAATTGATTAGTCGACTTGAGAAACCAGTTGGTTATATCACTTGCTTACAATGTTTAAATGCACCTCTGTCTTCCCTCCCTTTCAAATGCATACATGTTCTTTTTTTTTCTAATTAAATATATATAACTAATGCAATTTATAAATTCAGATATAATCATATATTAGTAAATTATAAACTAATTTAAGCTAATTATATAAATTTGTTAATTTTAAAATACATGAAGTTTAAATTAAGTTTTAGGGTATATATGTAATTCTACGATGGTGTATATGTGATACGTACTTTTATGTGAATAAAAAGGTGTATATATATCTAAGTTGAAAATGGATGTTTGTATATCTAAATCACATGCATGCGCACATCTCTCTCCCCTTTAAACGTAAAATTCAAGCACAGACATACGTGTGTGTAACTTAGAAAGATACAAACACATTAAGTTACGATCGTAGCTAAACTGATACATTGATATGTGTGGTGTGTGTACAACTAGAAATCAAACATATATATGCATGCACACTTAGATGTGTGAAACCAAACACATACATGTGTTCGCCATCCCATTTGCCAACGCGTGGCAACACAGTAGAGATGTGCATATTTAAGTTAATATACATGTCTAGTCATCCTTGGAACTAGTAAATTGATACATTTCTAGACACATGTTTGTGTGCGTGTCTCTCGATCGTAATCATGCCTAAACCATAACCCACGAACAAGTATACATAGGTTACAGATATCATATACGGATATGATTTTTATTAACATGCCCACCGTGGGTGGATTTAATTATTTAATACTGTTTATTAATTAATGGAGTTTTTATTTCTAACTAAGTTTATTTCTATGTTAAATTTTAATCCAGTTGTGGTGAATTTATTTTGAAGTGATGACTTTCAACACTTATTTATTTCTACCCTTGACATTTATTTATTCGTAAGCTCGACCCTTTAACTCAGTTATTATAATATTCCATGAGTATATTCCTTAACCTTATACCCTAAACCATGTGTTAATACTCTTAATTTATCCCACAATATGCATTAAAAGCACCTACAGAGACACATATGCATACCCATATAGACACTGATGAGTGAATTACGACATAAATAATTAAATGTTTAGAGCATCTAGCTCTTTGTTTAGGGTTTAGGGTTTAAACCCCAGACTAAGCATTTATTATTATACACACTCTACATTGGGACTACACACAAAAATTATAAATTATTTTTAGACTCAACAATGTTAAAAACATCCAATTGTGAGGGTTAGTGTTTAGGATTTAAACCCTAAACTCATAAAGACACATGCACATATACGAGTGGATCACAAATAAATAATGTTTAAGGGTTTTAACATCTAGCTTTGTGTTTAGGATTTGAGTTAAACTCCAAAACCAAGCGTTTATCTTTCACACTAGGCTTACATGGTTTAAAGTTTAGGTATTATGGCAAATGATACATCTCCTTTAGTTATCACGGGCTTAATTTGAGGATTTAATAAAATCCAAGGTATTTATCCTTCGTTAGATGTATCTCCTTTGCTTATCATGGGCAACGATGCTTATTAACATACTTGGCTTGACGATCACGAGCTTTAAAAATATTACGCTTAGAGTCTTGAAGAATATTCTCCAAGTGTGTTATTAACTCACAAGCTTCATTATCAGCCATACGTTCTTTCCAATCTATACCAATATCCAAAGAAGTACGAGGATATCGTCCAAACATTGCATAATAAGGACTCATAGAGGTAGAATCATGCTTACTATTATTATAAGCAAATCTATTAAGGGAATATATTTATCCCATTTACCTGGGTGATTACCCACAGTAGCTCGCAACATATCCTCAAGAACTTGATTAACTCTTTCAGTTTGGCCATCTGTTTGTGGATGATCACCACTACTAAGTTTAAGCTTAATTCCCAAACCTAAAAAAAAATTAAGTCAAAAATCACCAGTAAACTTAGTATCTCGATCACTAACCACATCACAAGGCATACCCATGGTAAGAAACACCTCTGACATATACAAACGTGCTAAGTCCATAACTTTAGCATCTTTTTTGAGTGGTAAAAAAACGAGCATACTTAGTTAAACGGTCAACTATAACCCATATTTGCTCATGCTTTTGCTGTGTCTTTGGCAAATGAGTAATAAAATCCATAGAGATACTTTCTCAACGTTCATGTGGAACTTCTAACTGATGCAATAAGCCAGGCTGTGCAACTCGCTCAGCCTTAACTGACTGACACGTAGTACATGTTTTGATATAATTACATTCTTCATATGTTTCCAGTAAAACCTTCATTTAACTAGATCATATGTTTTTTTCACCCAAGTGTCCAGCGCGGGCTATCATGCATCTCAAACATAATACGAGAAAGTATTTCTCTATCCTTAGGGACATATAATCGCCCCTTATAAATAACATGCCATTATGCACGGTATACGGCTCTACAGGCACAGAAAGCAATTTTCTAGCTTCCTGATCCTTAGTTAGCAATCAGAATGTATTTCACACCAAGGGACTATGCAACTTGGATACAGTATTTAAGCATTTAACACGTGATAATGCATCTGCCACCACATTATGTTTACCTTCCTTATATATTATTTCCATATAAGGAAATTCATCCAAAACAATTTCCATCGTGCATGGCGAGCATTTAAATCTTTATGTGTCTTACAATACTGCAGTGGTTTATGATCAGTATACACCTTAAACGGCTGGCCATTATGGAGATAATGTCTCCATAACTTTAATGCATGAACTATAGGCAATGTTCTTGTTCATATGTGGAATAACGTTTTCCACATCACTAAGTTTTCTGCTTTCATAAGCAATTACATGCCCATCTTGCATGAGTACAGCACTGAGTGCTGCCCATAGGCATCCGCATATACCACATAAGGTTTGCATTATCTGCTATAGCAAGCATAGATGCTTCAATTAACAACGACTTAAGCATTTCAAAGCTATCGTTTTGACTAGCTTCCCACACAAAGGGTACATCGTGCTTAAGTAGGTTTGTTAAAGGCAAAGCTACCCTTGAAAATCCAAGGACAAAACGTCTATAATAATTAGCTAAACCCATAAACTACGTAGTTCATTCACATTATGTGGAATTGGCCAGTTTTTTATAACTGCCACCTTTTTAGGATCAACTTTTAATCCTTCAGAAGAAACCACATGACCTAGATATTCTACTTCGGGTTTAAAAAATTCACACTTAGACATTTTCGCATATAATTTATGCTTACGTAAAACTTCTAACACTTGTTTTAAATGTAACAAATGTTCGGTAGGAGTTTTACTATATATTAAAATATCGTCTAAGAACACTTGCACAAATTGGTCAATATATTGTGAAAAAATGTTATTCATTAATGTCATAAAAGTAGCAGGTGCATTAGTCAACCCAAAAGGCATTACTAGAAATTCATAATGACCTTGTCGGGTTCGAAAAGCTGTTTTCATCACATTCTGTTCTCGAACAGTTACTTGTGATAGCCACTCCTTAGGTCTATCTTTGTAAAACAGGTGGCACCGCCAACCTATCAAAAATATCATCAGCTCGTGGCATAGATGTTTATTTTTTATAGTGGTCTTATTAAGCATATGATAATCAATACACAGTCTCATAGACCCATCTTTTTTCTTAACTAACAACACATGTGCTCCAAAGGGAGACTTGCTAGGTCGTATAAACCTTGAGATATAAGCTCTTGAACTTGCTTTTTAACCTCAAGTTCCTCTAGATGAGTTAATCGATAAGGACTTCGAGACAGGCTTAGTCGCACTCTCAAGATCAATTTCATGCTCAATTTCTCGCCGTGGGGGAAGCCCCTGAGGCAATGTATCAGGAAATACATCTGTATATTCCTTTAATATATATTGCAATTGAGCATTATACAAGTCCTTATTCTCACGTGTTGTAAGTTTAACACTTAACTTTGAAGTTAAGCAAGAATTATCGTATTTGACATTTTCAGCTATGGAATTTTCCTTAGCTATAACTTTATGACAATTTGGCTTGCAAGTAAGTGAATTTAGGGTTCTAGGTTAATCCTAATGTGAACATGTTTAACACCTATACCTCAATTAGCATTAATTACGTTTTTAAGTTTAATGGCAGAAAATAAGGTATGTCTATCTCTAATAACTATATTACCATGTTCATCTAATATTAAAGGACGTACCTGAACATGATTGTTATCGATTTTTGAAGCATCCTCCATATCACACACATACACCAAATAACTTGTAGTGGAATTCCTTATTGCTTGCTTCATGGAAGTTGCAGAAAGTAACTTACTAGGAGAAGTATACTTCTTTCCATGCCAAATTATCTTGGAATTATTGTGTTTCATGGAAACTTCATAAGTATTCCAATCAATTACTGGTGTCATCTTCTTAAACCAAGGCATGCCAAAGATGATATCATATCGATTTAAGTTAGCCACAAAAAAGTCCTCCTTCACTGTAGTGCCCTCTACAGTTAATGGTATAGTAACTATACCATGATGCTCTTGTGGATCTATAACAGCCCCTTCAATACAATATGGATCTGTAGTTTTCACTGGTAACTTCAAATGATTAACAAAGTTCCATGAAACCCAATTATCAGAACTACCAGAGTCCAATAATACACTTGCAGAAGTACCATGTACTTGAGCCATAAGCACAATGACTGGTTCTTCTGGACCAACAGGAAGAGTTTTCCCAACAATACAGCTCACTTGTTTAGCTATATTAGAAAGTTTTTTAGGACTACCCTTAATGGATACACTCTTCCTAAGGGGGCAATCTCTAACCACATGTGTAGTGTCACCACACTTAAAGCATCCTTTAGTGGCTTGATAAGACTTGACATGTATATTTGAATTTTTCTGAAATTCTTCTTTTCTGTCATACGGGTTATTTCCAAAACCCCCTTTCTTCATAAGGGTGGTGACGACGATCAAACCGTCCCTTATCACGATAAGAACGTCCATAACTTCTATATTCACGATGCTCCTTGCCTAAGGAAATATCAATATTCCTTGCTTTTTTAAACATCTCCTCAAGGTCCACATCAATAGAATCAGCAGCCTCCAATTGAGATTTCATAATTGGACTTGCCAATCCATCCAAAAAGTATGTCTTTTGGACTTCCATTGGTAAAACAGTCCTCGAGAAATAATCAGTCATTTCTTTGATGTAGCTATCCAAACTATTTTGCTGTGTGCACTTACGTAGTGCTAGCAGTGCGACCTTAGAATCATTAGCAGGAGAGTATTCAGAAGAAAATTCTTAAACTCCTCAAGTGAGTCCACCAATCGACCACTTTTTTCTCTTTCTACACTCACACAATGCCACCACTTGAGTGCATCTCCTGTCAAGGCAAAAGTCACTGCATGAAAAGCTTCATCTAACGTAAGGCCTTGCAGTTCCACTAGCTTTTCAGCATTAGCTAGCCAAGCAATAGCTATCACCGGCCCGCCATGGCCATCAAAATTCGGCACAACCTCTTTTCAAAGTGTTTAGAAGAGGAACCCTTCAAACCACGAACTTCTGATAACCCCCGTAACTCATCACGGAAAAAATCAAGACCCTCATGAACATCTTTCACAAGTGTCTCCTGTCAGAGTTTTAACCCAAAGGGCCAACGTGGCAACACGTGGCTGCCAGGTGGCCATTCGGCGTCATCACCCTATGTGAGCAACGCTAAGTTTCCCAAACAACCCTAATGACCCTAGGTTAGACTCTAATGCCCAAGTGGACAAGACTTAGGGTTTAGCCTAAGTTCCCTAGAATGTTACCCCAGAACCTTGAAGGGATAACCTAGTTGACTTAGGGTTTAGCCTAAGTCCCCTAGAGTGTCTACCCCCAAAACCTTTGAGGGATAACCTAGTTGACTTAGGGTCTTGCCTTAGAAAGACTAGACAGGCTCATGCCCTAACCCCCATCAAGGAGATGTGTGTTCCACACATAGCTAAGGCATCGTCACTTACCCCTTAAGGAATACCCTCATCCGGGAGTACAACCCCTTTAGGGCGACAAGGGGTACCCTGAACCACGACTAACCCTAAGGGTTTGAGTGGCCAAGTTATACCCTAGACCTAGGGCTAGTACTTAGTGAGGACACGAGTGTGCACCGTAGGCAAACACAAGTGTTCTGCTAACAAACTCCTTAAGGCTAGGTTTTGGGATAACCTTAAGCACAATGACCTTGCGAGTGCCTCACGAAAGGGCTCCTACTAACACGCTTAGGTTGTTCAACCCTTGAATTCCAAGGAGAACACTCCCCTACCAAGTGTGTCAAAGCACACCTAGTTATGAGACCTAACCTCCCTTGAGCAGATGCCCAAGGCTTAGCACCCTAGTGCAAGCACAAGCATGTCTGTTTGCTAAAGTATCCAACCCTTGGCGACAAGCCATGACATAACCCCAAAGGGCGTGCCTCAGGCGTTGTACCATGTGATGTTGCCCAGTGTCACATCTCCATGTGACACTGCTTCCCGATGTGGGCTATCATGCCATAGCCCTTAGATTCAAGAGTTGCACCAAGTGCCACAAACGTGGCTCCTAAATGCCGACTCTAGAACCCCTCAATGATCCCTCAAGACTCGGTAAGGAACCCGCCAATCAAGAACCCACGCCCACAGTTGGACAAGGACACGAACGTGCCCTAGTTAACTATGAGTGTTGTTCCTAGCTTGACGTGGAGGAGGAGGTTGGAGACAAGCCTCAACCTCTGCTTCTTGGAACGTGCATCCTGACAAGTCCTCCTAGGCATGGATTCGCCAACGTTAAGGGTAAGCTACCCCGAAGGTGGGACGTACCTCTGGCATCTGGGAGTTAGGGCGCACAACAAGGGTTGTACCTTAACGACACAAGTTGAAGCTTGCACCGGCAGAAGAGCAACGAACTCATTCATGAACCCAGGAGCTCTCCTACGTATACCTCTACCTTATTTTATGTGACGGACCCTCTTTTCCTATATGTGTTAGTGGCTGGCACTGAATTTTAGCCCCTTAGACAAATTAGCAATATGAGCATATAACTCACCCTTACTCTTACCCTAAACCTACCCAAGGGGGTGGGGGTTTTAGGGCGTGGGTTAGGTCAACCTAGGGGTGTTCCTAACCGTACTTAACACGCGAACTCATCTGCAAAGACCAATCAACCTATTCGGGACGTCAAAATTGGGGGTGGGTTTCTAGAAGGTAAGTGCTACCTTCGCTTAGAGTTTCTCGCGACATCTAAAGATAGCCGGCCGGACTACCCTTAAACACCTAAGTGCACTAAGCGGGGCTGTTTCTCACTACATCTAGGGTCCATCAACATAGTACAGTAGGTAACCACAGTCAACGTCCAAGTAAAGGGTCGAGTCATAGTAAAAACTATGACATCTCCAGAGTGGATTTAATACGAGTAAATTCAGCAGTAAGAGCTTCATCAGTCCACTCATACTCTGGAACAGAGTTGTTCCCTTCTTCGTGTTCAACTTCCATATTAATTTCTTCACCTTTCTCTGCCTCAATCACTCCAGGCAAACCACAGGGTTGTCGCTCATGATCGTGTGGCTCCGATACAATTGTAACGCTCCTAACACATGTGTATAGACACGCACACAAGATTTGCCAACTCAAACCTCCCAACCAAAGAACACGTGGTGTTCTCCCCCGAGCAATACACAAACTTGCAATATCGTGTGCTTAACACACTAGCACAGTACTTTTCGCTAGTACCCAGCTCGTCCTAAGGACCGTGATCACCCTAAACACTCATGTCCCTTTTATATCATAGGCCTATATCCTTTTTATTTATGGACTCTCTATTTACGGACTGTGTACCTTTTATGAGACTTCCAGATCTATGTACACATGTCATTAGTATATTCTTGAATATTCCACCTAGCAGTTATGAGTCCTTTACGTAAGTCTACTTCCTTACAATGGCTTAATTGACGATCCAATAAAACCCAAGATACTTTTCCCTTCTTAATTTCAAATTTAAACTTGAATTTCTCTTTAAACCCTTAACTTAGGAAATATTCCAAGCACTTAGCTATTAATACTTCAAAAATTTTATAAACTTAACACACATGTTAAAAACATTCAATTGTAGGGCTTAGTGTTTAGGGTTTAAACAAACCAAGCTGTATATCTTTGTTTAGGGTTTAGAGTAAATTTATATTAAATAATTATAAAAATGTGCATGGATTTAATTTTTGTCTTAAAGATTATATATTATACATTATATACATATTATGTGCTATGATTGCTTTTAAATATGTTCACTATGTCATTTTAAATTACAATATGATAAAATTAAATATATGTATACAATTTAAAGTATGAGTAAATTATAATTTGTATTTCTTAAAATAAAGTTTTTAAAATAATTTATAAATCACCAGAATAATTTATGATTTTATGTTTAGCTACTTCAATTCTTTATACATGTTTTCTTGCATATTTTTATATGAATAATAGACTTTTTATATAAATATTAAAATTTAATAATAAAATACTTGCGTTAGGTTTAAACCTTAAACTGAACTAGGGAGATATGTTGCTTCTTTATTGAAAACATCATGTTAAACGCATATATGATCTATATGTAATGTGTGTAATATGTAACACATTCACACATGTAATATGTATGTATGTTTGTGTGTATACATGTGTGTATGTTTATATGTGTACTAATGTATACAATGTGCACTCTCTCTTGCACACACACACACCATGCATGATCCATATGTACTGTCGTGACACATTAACATATATTATGTACTATATATGTATGTCTATGTGTATATTATATGTGTGTATGTATGTAGTGTTGCACGTGAAAACTTAACACTCTTATAGACACACATATGTTAAACGTGCATAATCTATATTTTTGGGGTGTGTGTAATACACCCACACACCCACATACACACAAATTAAAGATTATGATAATATAATGAAACAATATTCGTTTAGGTTTAATATATATTTTCCTTTTATGGTTTAGGATATATTATTAGGGTTTCAAGACAACAGAGGAGAAGACGTGGCGGAGTGAAATAAAAGAGCGGTGGTGCAATAGATTGATAAATCCACTCTCACAAGGCGTGGTGGTGCAAAAAGGTGAAGTGATGCAGTAGGGTTTGAAGGCACATTCACACATGTGAAATCTCTCTCTCACATGCACACTCCTATGTATAGATATACATATATATATTGTGCGATAGATAACTTATTTATTTATCTGTATATACATATACATTTATGTGTGTGTATTTATATAGTAAATTTATTTATTTATCTCTCGCACACACACGCACACTCCTGTATATACATATATACATATATAAATATATATATATATATATATATATATGTGTGTGTGTGTGTGTATATGTATAATTTAATTTATTTAGCACACACACGCACACACATGATATACATATACACATATATCATATATATATATATTATATATGTGTGTGTGTATCTGTATAATTTAATTTATTTAGCACAAACACGCACACACATGATATACATATACATATACATATATATGTATGTGTTTCCGTATAATTTTATCTATTTATTTATTTTTGGCACACACACGCACACTCCTGTATATACATTACTATAGTGTGTGTATCTGTATAATTTAATTTATTTATTTATCTCTCGCACACCACGCACACTCCTGATATACATATACATATATATGTGTGTGCATCTATATAATTTAATTAATTTATTTATCTCTCGCACACACATGCACATTCTTGTATATACATATATACATATATATATGTGTGTGTGTGTATCTGTATAATTTACACACGCACACACATGATATACATCATAATATACATATATATATATGTGTGTGTGTGTGTGTGTATCTGTATAATTTTATTTATTTATCTATCTCTGGCACACACACGCACACTCCTGTATATACATATACATATATATATATGTGTATCTATATATTTAAATTATGTGTATCTGTATTTGTATGTACATGTGTATTTATGTTTTTTGATATATGTAATTTCTTTATTTCTCTCTATCACACACATACAACTATATGTATATGTACATGTGTATTTGTATCCCATTCCCTGCCTAGGTGGCGGGATTAACCCCGCCACCCCTTCCATGCTGGGTGGACAAAATTAATCCCACCTGCCATAGTTTGCGGCACAGAAGGGGTGTGTCACAACCCGATACAAGATATAGGATTCCGGATACAGGATGCAGGATTTCGGACACAGGATACGGGTTACAGGATATACTTAGGATATGCCTACAGGATATTCCTACAGGATATACCTACAGGATATTCCTATAGGATATGCTACAGGATATGCCTAGAGGATAAGGGTCACTATTCTTAGCTCATGACTAGATTAACTCATGACCAGATTAGTTTGGAGTTGTGAACATAAAAGCTCCGACCTAATTGTTGTACAATCAGTTACAATCAACACCAGTCTTTTACGATCATTCTTGTTCTTGTCTTGTTCGTGTCTTGCTCATTGCCTTCTGCTCTTGTCTTGCTTTTGGATCATGTCCTGTTCCTATCTCGTCCTGGATCCTGTCATGTTCCTGTCTTGCTCCTGATCCTATCCTGCGCCTTCCTGTCTGTCCGGATCCTATCCGTTCATGTCTTGCTCCTGAGTTCTAGTTCTTGTCCTGCTCTCTGTCCTGAGTCAAGCCTCCTTGTTCTTGGAATCCTGCTCTCTTCATGGTTCCTGGATCGTGACTTGACAATTTGATTGTAACTGCTTTCATAGCTCTCCGTTTCCCAACTACTTTTTTTTCTTGAATCTTTTCCTTCGTTTTCTTCCTTTTTTCTTTTATAGATCATGGCTGATTTTGAGCACTTTCAACGCGAGCACCAAATGTTGCTTCATGAGCTGGCCACTTTGCGCCAAGTGGTCACCGATCTGCAAGGTTCCACAATGCGCACATGCAGCTGCTGATGCATCCTCCAAGGCTGTTGCACAGGCTCTCTCTCAGGCATCGGTGGTTCCCTCTTCATCGAACTTTTCTTCGAAGCCGAAGATCAGCATGCCAGAAAGTTCAGTGGCAATCGTGCGATTTCCAAGGTTTCCTGAATCAGATCCACTCTTGATCCGCATGCAACCACGCCGCTACTCGATGGATGCACAAAAGGTTGGCCTTTTGGCATCCTTACTAAGTGGATCTCCACGGGCTTGGGTTGCTCCCTTTGCTGGAGCGTGACAACCCATTGATGGAAGATTTTAAGGTTTCGTGGCTGCCTTTGAAGCCTGCTTTGGGATCCTGACAAGTACCGTTCTGCATGTACAAAGTTACGAAAGCTCACTCAAGGATCCCGACCAGCTTCCGTCTATGCATCCGAATTTCAGCAACTTTGCACGAACATTCCATGGGACGAAACTGCATTGATCGAACACTTCCGTTTTGGGTTGAGGGATGACGTGAAGGACCTTCTTCTTACGTTACCGGATGCCCAAACTTTAGCGGAGATCATGCAACAAGCTGTTTGTTGCGACAACCGTTTGTTCGAGCGTCATCAGGAAAGATCTTGTCAGTAGTTCCTGCAAACCAATCCTACAGCGGTGGTACATGTTCCTGCACCACCTTCCTGGAGTAGTTCCTATGGAGGTTGAGAAATCCAAGCGTGACTCTCTTTCTGCTGCTGAGAAGCAACGTCGCGTGAGAACCTATGCTTGTATTGTGGTGAAGCAACAGCAGAATGTCCTATTAAAGCCAGGAAGTTCAAGACGTGAAGTTGAAGCTGGAGTTCAGTCGGAAAACTTCAATGTCCACTTCGTCTAGGAGCCGCGAAGTTGGACGTAGGTGCAGGCTCCATTGGTGCTGCTCATACCATTCCATCACTCAAGTTTCCTATACACATTCATTTTAATAATCGAGAGCTTAAGGAGTTTGCTGTTAGACACTGGTGCAAATGCATTCTTCATGGATGACACTTTTGCAACTCAACATGGCATTTCGGTGGTGAAGTTGAAGCGTGCAGTTCCTGTAGAGGTGGCCGATGGGCGTTTGATTGCTTCTGGCGCAGTTACCCATGCTACCGAACCTCTCTCTTGCAATCATGGCACATTCAATTGTTCCATTTCCTTCAACTTGATCAAGACTCGGTCGACTCCCATCATTTTGGCATGCCATGGTTCGTTGTTGCAAATCCGCAGATCGACTGGAGGTCTAGGACGCTCACGTTTTCCTCTCGAAGTAGGATCAATCATGTACCTCCTGCGTGCAGGATACATCCTTAGTATCTGAGGCAGTACAAGCTACAGGATTGACCGTGCCTGTTCCTGTATCAGTGTTGAAGACTCCTTCGACAGGATTCACCTCATGTCAGTTCCTCAGCACATCCGCAGGTTCTCTCCACTCCTGTAAGTTTGCGGATTCCTGTACAGGGTTCTTCCAATCCTGTATCAGTGTCGAAGGTTCCTCCTCAACAGGATCCACCTCCTGTTGGTTCGTCAGCACACTCGCAGGCTTCCCTCACTCCTGTGCAACCACGGACTTCTGTACAGGATTCTTCCAATCCTGTACACTCGTCAACATCCACACAGGTTTCTCCCAATCCTGCCTCCTTTTGTTACTCTTTCTGTTCCACCCCCAAGATCCTTCCTCTTTTTCAGTCACAGCTCCCTCCTTCTCCTCTCCGAGTTCTTACCACTACCATGCATGAACTTGCCACTGATCCTGCTCCTTTCCACCTTTTTGCCTTTCAAGTAACTCCTACGTCCTCTTCTACCTTTCCTGTGTCTGACTCTCCTGTTTTTCAATCTCCTTCTCCTGCTCCTTTCCTTCTCCTCCTTCTTCCCTACCATCCAAGTATCACTCCTTTAAGGACGTTTTTGACAAGCACAAGGCTGCAGTTCTTCCTGTTCACAGGTCCTACGACTGTCCTATTGATCTTGCGAAGGAAAGACTCCACCGTTCGGACCGATTTATGCATTGTCACCACAGAGTTGGAGGTTCTTCGTCAGTACATCGAGGACAACTTGGCATCCGGCTTCATTCGTCACTCAAAGTCCCCTGCAGGAGCACCTATTTCTTTGTCAAGAAGAAGGATGGGAGTTACGTTTGGTTGTGGACTACAGGGGTTTGAATCAAGTCACCACGGAATCGACCCGTTGCCATTGATCCCGGAACTTCTCGATCGGCTGCGAGGAGCAAAGGTGTTCACGAAGATCGACTTACGAGGGGCCTACAACCTTGTACGGATTCGTCCAGGCGATGAGTGGAAGACTGCCTTTCGTACAAGGTATGGACACTTCGAGTACACGGTGATGCCCTTCGGCCTTACCAATGCCCCAGCCGTGTTCCAACACATGGTGAACGACATCTTTCGTGACTTCTTGGACCAGTTTGTGGTGATCTACCTCGACGACATTTTGATTTTCTCCAAGGACCAGGCGGCACATGACAAGCATGTACATTGGTTCTACAGCGGCTTCGCGAGCATGGCTTGTATGCGAAGTTGGAGAAGTGTTTTTTCGATAGGGATTCTGTGGAGTTCTTGGGCTACATCGTCTCTCCTGCTGGCGTTTCCATGGACATGCACAAGGTGAAGACCATCGTGGAGTGGGAGAGGCCCAAGTCTGTACGAGATGTACAATGTTTCCTTGGCTTTGCAAACTTCTACAGGCGGTTCATACAGGACTTCTCCAAGCGTGTACTTCCACTCACGGAACTCACCAAGCGCACAGAGGTTTTCTCTTGGTCCGACAAGGCGGAACATGCATTCACAACACTCAAGGACGCCTTCACGACAGCTCCGATTTTAGCACATCCTGATCCTTCTCGTCCTTTCTTCGTTGAAGCAGATGCCTCGGATTTTGCAGTAGGATCCGTCCTATCACAAGTTGGAGAAGACAAGTTGCTTCATCCTGTAGCTTTTCACTCTCGTAAGTTCCTTTCGGCGGAGATCAATTACGAGATTCATGACAAAGGAACTCAAGGCCATTGTGGATTCGTTCGAGGAGTGGCGGCATTTCCTGGAAGGTGCTGCGCATCCTGTACAAGTTCTTACGGATCACAAGAACCTGAGTATTTCAAACGGCTCGAGTTCTCAGTCGGCGACAGGCTAGGTGGGCGGAGTTCCTATCACGTTTTATTTGTCATTGTCTACAGGCCCGGTTTTTGGAATGGCAAGGCGACGCATTGTCTAGGCGCTCTTACCTTGCACCGGTCCCGATCCTGCATATGACTGTCAAAGACAAGTGTTGTTGGGTCCTGATCGATTCCGGCTTGCGGCACTACAGGTTCATCAGGCTCCAGCAAATTCAACACTCCTACAGGACATCCGTTCGCAGTTGGCTACAGACGACTTGGCAAAGAATGTGTTTCACACATTCATCCTGACATTGCAAGTTCCTCTTCCTCCAGTTCCCGTTTAGACTACAAGTTGTTCGCCATACAGGATGGACTCCTGTACCGGGAAGGTCTCCTGTACGTTCCTGTTGGTATTTCAGGACTCGTGTGGTACAGGATTGTCATGATACCCCGGCTACAGGACATTTTGGTGTGGCCAAGACAGTGGAGTTGGTGACTCGCAACTATTGGTGGCCTGGGTTGCGAGGTTTTGTGGAAAGGTTTGTACGGAGTGTGACACTTGTAACAGGTCGAAATGCCTCATCATGCACCCTCTGGTCTTCTTCGTCCTCTTCCTGTTCCTTCTGCTCCTTAGATCCATTTCTATGGATTTCCTCACAGATCTTCCTCCTTCTCGTGGATTCGATGCAGTTCTTGTGGTGGTTGACCGTTTCACCAAGCAGGCTCATTTCCTACTGCAACAAGACAGCTATAGGAGACAACTGCTGAGTTGGTGATCCGTGAAGTGTTCCGACATCATGGTCTTCCTGAGAGCATTGTTTCGATCGAGGTCCACAATTCATGTCCAAGTTTTGGCGAGAGCTTCTTCGGAGTCTACAAGTTAAAGCGGATCTTTCTTTAGGATATCATCCGCAAACTGATGGGCAGTCAGAACGCACAATTCAGACCTTGGAATATCTTTCGTTGCTTCATCAGTTACCAACAGGACAACTGGTTGGACCTTCTTCCAATGGCGGAGTTTGCCTAAACAACTCCATTCATGCATCTACAGGCCAGACACATTTCTTTGCTCTTACAGGCCACCATCCACGTTTTGACTTTGCTCCTCCTGCTTCTCCTTCTTCCGCTCCTGCAGTACAGGATCGTCTCCAGCATCTTCGTCAGGTACAGGATGATCTCCAGGTTCATCTTCAGCAGGCACAGGAACGGTACAAGCATCATGCTGATGCTCACCGTCAGCCGGCACCTGCATACAAGATTGGTGATCTCGTGTGGCTTCTTCGTCGACACATTCACACCAACAGGCCTTCTTCTAAGTTGGATTTTCAACGATTGGGCCCTTACAGGATCGTGGCGGAGGTAAATCCTGTAGCTTTCCGACTCGAGTTACCATCCACGGTGAAACTTCATCCTGTGTTTCACACCTCCTTGTTGGAGCCGTATCATCCTTCTTCTCTTCCTGGTCGTGCTTCTTCTCCTCCCCCTCCTGTGGTCATTACTGGTGAACCTGAGTACGAAGTTGCAGCCATCCTTGATTCTCGTCTTCATCGCTGCCAACTTCAATACTTGGTGGATTGGAAAGGTTATTTGCCTACCGATCGCACTTGGGAACCTGCATCCAACTTACTCCATGCTTCTTCCAAAGTTGCTGCCTTCCATCGGCATTATCCTGCTAAACCAGTCCTAAGACTCATGGAACTCGTCCTTAGGGAGGATGTCACAACCGATACAGAATAGGATTCCGGATACAGGATACAGGATGTAGGATTTTGGACACAGGATACGGGTTATAGGATATATCTACAGGATATGCCTACAGGATATACCTAGGATATTCCTATAGGATATGCTACAGGATATGCCTAGAGGATAAGGGTCACTATTCTTAACTCATGACTAGATTAGACTCATGACCAAATTAGCTTGGAGTTGTGAGCATAAAAGCTCCGACCTAATTGTTGTACAATCAGTTACAATCAACACCAGTCTTTCTACGATCATTCTTGTTCTTGTCTTGTTCGTGTCTTGCTCATTGCCTTCTGCTCTTGTCTTGCTTTTGGATCATGTCCTGTTCCTATCTCGCTCCTGGATCCTGTCATGTTCCTGTCTTACTCCTGAATCCTATCCTGCGCCTTCCTGTCTTTCCCGAATCCTATCCGGTTCCTGTCTTGCTCCTGAGTTTCTAGTTCTTGTCCTGCTCCTGAGTTCCTAGTTCTTATCCTGCTCTTTGTCCTGTTCCTGAGTCAAGCCTCCTTATTCTTGGAATCCTGCTCTTTTCCTGGTTCCTGGATCATGGCTTGACAGGGTGGCGGGATTAATCCCGCCACCCATGCTTTGCCTGATGGGCGGGATTAATCCCGCCCACCACTCTCTAAAATAAAGAAGAGGGTGGCAGGATTAATTCCGCCACCACATTCATGCATGGTGGGTGGGATTAACCCCGCCACCCCTTACATGCTGGATGGGCAGGATTAATCTACAGAATATACCTACAGGATATGCCTGCATGATATGCTTATAGGATATGCCTACAGGATGTGCCTGTAAGATATGCCTACAGGATATGCTTACATGATATACCTATAGGATAAGGGTCACCATTTTTAGCTAGTGACTAGATTAGGCTCATGACCAAATTAGCTCTTGGAGTTGTGAACATAAAAGCTTCGACCTAATTGTTGTATAATCAGTTACTATCAACACCAGTCATTCTACGATCATTCTTGTTTCTTTCTTATCTTGTTTTTAGTTCTTGTTCTGCTCTTGTCTTGTTCCTAATTCTTATCCCGCTTTTGTTTTGTTCCTAGCTCTTGTCCTGCTCCTGAGTCAAGCTTCCTTGTTCTTGGATCGTGGTTTGACAGTCTTAGGGAGTTTGCTTAGCAGAATAGTCGTGTCCACCTACAGCGAACACTCATGTCCTCATTAAGTACTAGCCCTAGGTCTAGGGTATGACTAACCCTTAAGGGTTAGTCATGGTTCAGGGTACCCCTTGTCACCCTAAAGGGGTCATACTCCCAGATGAAGGTGATTCCTTAAGGGGTAAGTGGCAATGCCTTCATAGGGGTATGTGTGAGACATATCTCCTCTGTGGGTTAAGGCATGAACCGCATGAACCTGTTTAGGTTTACTGGGATAGGATTTTAAAGTTTACTCGGGTTATCCTCTAGGTTTCAAGGGATGGTCATTCTAAGGGACTTAGGGTAGCACTCTAAGTCTTCTGCTTAATTGGGCTTCTGAATCAGACTTTTAGGGTTATCTTGGAAGACTTAACGTTGCTCATAGCTCCTTGTTAAATGCAAATTTGTTTAGTTAGAACGATTATTTAAATGTTTCTAACAAATTCAAATTAATCTGATTATTCTTTAATATGATAACAATAGTGTTATTTAACTCGTGAAGAACCGTGTGTTTAGTTTAAGTTTGAGCATATTAACATTCATACATTGTTATTAGAGGTTCATAATTTAACTATAATACATTTTAATTTCTTTGATAATTGTTAATATTTTTACAAATTAAATATACTAAGACATGAATTAACATATGTACCAATGGAAATTTCTTTATAGATTGATGAAGATATCGTGAAGATTCTTTTGAATATATAAAGATTTATGAAAATTGATTTTTCAATTGACAAAGATTTCTTTTAAGCTTATGAAGTTTTTTTTTTCTTTTTCTTTTTTAGTGAAGATAAGATTATTTCAGAGGGAGTATTATAATATACCTTAATATGTTCCCATTGTTGACCTCTTCTAGGCAGAGACACACAAAATATATTCTGTAGGGAGGTGAACTTACACAATATACAGATATATATCAGTATGTGTAACTTAAATATTCACATCTATGTCTGTATATTACATACATATACATGTGTAGGCTTTATCTCACGTTAAAAATTTATATCGTAAATGCTCTCTCCCTCTCTCACTCTCTCTCTCCTCTCTCACTCTCTCTCTCTCTCTCTCTCTCTCTCTCTCTCTCTCTCTCACACACACACACACACACACACGTGTTTCCTTATATAATAAAATAAATATATAATGTATGGTCTTTAGGAGTAGAATGTGTTTGGAATATTTCATACGGAATGCACGTGGAATTTAACAACACTCCCAATGTATATTGTATTGTATTAACGTATAGTACGTATCACATATATACCATCATAAAATTATGTATATACTCCTGAAATCCATCTAATTTACATATAACTTTACTTTAAACTTCATGCATTTTAAAATTAAAAATTAAAATATATTTTAAAAGTAATCAATAAGTATTATAATTAGTTTAAAAGGAAAATTACATTTATACCGCTGAAATTTATTATATTTACGTATATACCCCTAGAAGTTTTATATTTATGTAAATACCCTTGAAAATTCAATTTAAAACTTCATAAATTTCAAAATTAAAAATTAAAAAACATTTTTAAGAAATCAATAAACATTTATAATTAATTTGTATTTTATTATATTTAGGTCCAAAATACAACCTATTAAACATATATATCACAATATAATATAATTATTTTAAAAAATATTCCATTTTTTACTATGATAATTTTTTGACATTTAACACTTAATAAACTTTAATTATTTCATTGTAATATATAATGAATTTAAAAATATATTTTTAATTAATATTGTTATTTTAAAAATTAAAATATTACGATTGAAGTTTTTCAAGAGTATATATGTAAATTTAAAACTTTTAAAGGGGTATATATGTAAATATAAAACTTTTAGGAATATATATGTGAATATGATAAATTTTAGGGGTATAAATGTAATTTTCCCTAGTTTAAACTAGTTTATAATTTACAAATATCTGAATTATAATATTTATGATAATGTATTAATGTCTGAATTTATAATTTTGCTTTAAATTAAATATATTTAATTAATTATTATTTTTAAAAGAAATAAAGTACAATGACGTTTTAGGGATCTATATGTATATTTAAAACTTTTGTATATACTTAAATTTAAAATTTCATATATATGTAAATAAGATAGATTTAATGTATTTTTCCCTATATATTATACACACACAGATAAAATATATAAATAAATAAATAAATATATATATATATATATATATATATATATATATATAATCTATCTCTACACATAAATGCATAATAATTGCATTCATTTTATTGTGTGGCAGCCAGATTCATACTTCTGTATAAAATATATGAATATTATATCAAGGGGCATTCCAAGAATTGAACTAGGCCTTTTGCACTTGAATTTTCATGAAACTTGAGAAAGTGAGTTCTTTATCAGCTGCTCATCCTTCTAATTTAACCAAAACATTTGCAACGATCCACATACCAATATTTTGTATGGACTTTAGTTGTCAGGTGATGAATAAGCCAATCCACTCTCCGGTTACAACCAAAGACCTTCTCTCTTGATAATGATCTTTTCATATTTTTAATGGATGAAGCTGTTTCTTGATTTGCATGGAGAAAGTTACGTGCAGCTACAACCCATAACTCTATTAAAATATAATAATAAATTCATATAAAGAGTCAAAAGAAGTCCAGACCATTGTCTTTTGAAATATTCTATAAACTCTTTTCTGCTTGAAAAGTTTTCTCAAAGTCAAGGACCAGCTTTTGAATGTTGTCACAACCCGATACAGGATACAGGATTTCGGATACATGATACAGGTTACAGGATATGCCTGCAGGATATTCCTATAGGATATACCTATAGGATATTCCTATAGGATATGCCTATAGGATATGCTACAGGATATGCCTAGAGGATAAAGGACACTATTCTTAGCTCATGACTAGATTAGACTCATGACTAGATTAGCTTGGAGTTGTGAGCATAAAAGCTCCGACCTAATTGTTGTACAATTAGTTACTATCAACACCAGTCATTCTACGATCATTCTTGTTCTTGTCTTGTCTTGTCTTGCTCCTTTGCCTCCTACTCTTGTCTCGCTCCTGAATCCTATCCTGTTCCTGTCTTGTTCCTGGATCCTGTCCTACGCCTTCCTGTCTGGCTCTCGGATCCTATCCTGTTCCTGTCTCTCCCGGATCCTATCCGGTTCCAGTCTTGCTCCTGAGTTCCTAGTTCCTATCCTGCTCCCTGTCCTGTTCCTGAGTCAAGCCCCTTATTCTTGGAATCCTGCTCTTTTCCTAGTTCCTGGATTGTGGCTTGACAGTTTGATAGTAACTGCTTTCATAGTTCTTCGTTTCCCAGCTACTTTTTTTTCCTTGATTCTTTTCTTTCGTTTTTCTCCTTACTTTCTTTCATAAGATCATGGCTGATTTTGAGCACTTTCAACGCGAGCACCAAATGTTGCTTCATGAGCTGGCCACTTTACGCCAAGTGGTCACCGATCTGCAAGGTTCCACAATGCAGCACATGCAGCTGCTGATGCATCCTCCAAGGCTGTGCACAGGCTCTCTCTCAGGCATCGGTGGTTCCTCTTCATCGAACTTTTCTTCGAAGCCGAAGATCAGCATGCCAGAGAAATTCAGTGGCAATCGTGCGATTTCCAAGGTTTCCTGAATCAGATCCACTCTTGATCCGCATGCAACCACGCCGCTACTCGATGGATGCACAAAAGGTTGGCCTTTTGGCATCCTTACTAAGTGGATCTCCACGGCTTGGGTTGCTCCTTGTTGGAGCGTGACAACCCATTGATGGAAGATTTTAAGGTTTCGTGGCTACCTTTGAAGCCTGCTTTGGGATCCTGATAAGTACCGTTCTGCATGTACAAAGTTACGAAGCTCACTCAAGGATCCCGACCAGCTTCCGTTTATGCATCCGAATTTCAGCAACTTGCACGAACATTCCATGGGACGAACTGCATTGATCGAACACTTTCGTTTTGGTGAGGGATGACGTGAAGGACCTTCTCTTACGTTACCGGATGCCCAAACTTAGCGGAGATCATGCAACAAGCTGTTCGTTGCGACAACCGTTTGTTCGAGCGCTCAGGAAAAATCCGTCAGTGTTCCTGCAAACCAATCCTACAGCGTGGTACATGTTCCTGCACCACCCCTTCTGGAGTAGTTCCTATGGAGGTTGAGAAATCCAAGCGTGACTCTTTCTGCTGCTGAGAAGCAACGTCGCGTGAGAACCTATGCTTGTATTGTGGTGAAGCAAATGCAGAATGTCCTATTAAAGCCAGGAAGTTCAAGACGTGAAGTTGAAGCTGAGTTCAGTCGGAAAACTTCAATGTCCACTTCGTCTAGGAGCCGCGAAGTTGGACGTAGGTGCAGGCTCCATTGGTGCTGCTCATACCATTCCATCACTCAAGTTTCCTATACACATTCATTTAATAATCGAGAGCTCAAAGAGTTTGCCTGTTAGACACTGGTGCAAATGCATTTTCATGGATGACACTTTTGCAACTCAACATGGCATTTCGGTGGTGAAGTTGAAGCGTGCAGTTCCTGTAGAGGTGGCCGATGGGCGTTTGATTGCTTCTGGCGCAGTTACCCATGCTACCGAACCTCTCTCTTGCAATCATGGCACATTCAATGTTCATTTCCTTAACTTGATCAAGACTCGGTCGACTCCCATCATTTTGGCATGCCATGGTTCGTTGTTGCAAATCCGCAGATCGACTGGAGGCTAGGACTCACGTTTTCCTCTCGAAGTAGGATCAATCCTGTACCTTCCTGCGTGCAGGATACATCCTTAGTATCTGAGGCAGTACAAGCTACAGGATTGACCGTGCCTGTTCCTGTACAGTATTGAAGACTCCTGATAGGATTCACCTCATGTCAGCTCCTCAGCACATCCGCAGGTTCTCTCCACTCCTGTAAGTTTGCGGATTCCTGTACAGGGTTCTTCCAATCCTGTATCAGTGTCGAAGGTTCCTCCTCAACAGGATCCACCTCCTGTTGGTTCGTCAGCACACTCGCAGGCTTCCCTCACTCCTGTGCAACCACACTTCTGTACAGGATTCTTCCAATCCTGTACACTCGTCAACATCCACACAGGTTTCTCCTCCACCTCCTTTTGTTACTCTTTTCTGTTCCACCCCCCAAGATCCTTCCTCTTTTTCAGTCACAGCTCCCTCCTTCTCCTCTCCGAGTTCTTACCACTACCATGCATGAACTTGCCACTGATCCTGCTCCTTTCCACCTTTTTGCCTTTCAAGTAACTCCTACGTCCTCTTTACCTTTCCTGTGTCTGACTCTCCTGTTTTTCAATCTCCTTCTCCTGCTCTCTTCCTTCTCCTCCTTCTTCCTACCATCCAAGTACACTCCTTTAAGACGTTTTTGACAAGCACAAGGCTGCAGTTCTTCCTGTTCACAGGTCCTACGACTGTCCTATTGATCTTGCGGAAGGAAAGACTCCACCGTTCGGACCGATTTATGCACTGTCACCCACAGAGTTGGAGGTTCTTCAGTACATCGAGGACAACTTGGCATCCGGCTTCATTCGTCACTCAAAGTCCCCTGCAGGAGCACCTATTTCTTTGTCAAGAAGAAGGATGGGAGTTTACGTTTGGTTGTGGACTACAGGGGTTTGAATCAAGTCACCATCGGAATCGGTACCCGTTGCCATTGATCCCGGAACTTCTCGATCGGCTGCGAGGAGCAAAGGTGTTCACGAAGATCGACTTACGAGGGGCCTACAACCTTGTACGGATTCGTCCAGGCGATGAGTGGAAGACTGCCTTTTACAAGGTATGGACATTCGAGTACACGGTGATGCCCTTTGGCCTTACCAATGCCCCAGCCGTGTTCCAACACATGGTGAACGACATCTTTCGTGACTTCTTGGACCAGTTTGTGGTGATCTACCTCGACGACATTTTGATTTTCTCCAAGGACCAGGCGGCACATGACAAGCATGTACGATTGGTTCTACAGCGGCTTCGCGAGCATGGCTTGTATGCGAAGTTGGAGAAGTGTTTTTTCGATAGGGATTCTGTGGAGTTCTTGGGCTACATCGTCTCTCCTGCTGGCGTTTCCATGGACATGCACAAGGTGAAGACCATCGTGGAGTGGGAGAGGCCCAAGTCTGTACGAGATGTACAATGTTTCCTTGGCTTTGCAAACTTCTACAGGCGGTTCATACAGGACTTCTCCAAGCGTGTACTTCCACTCACGGAACTCACCAAGCGCACAGGTTTTCTCTTGGTCCGACAAGGCGGAACATGCATTCACAACACTCAAGGACGCCTTCACGACAGCTCCGATTTTAGCACATCCTGATCCTTCTCGTCCTTTCTTCGTTGAAGCAGATGCCTCGGATTTTGCAGTAGGATCCGTCCTATCACAAGTTGGAGAAGACAAGTTGCTTCATCCTGTAGCTTTTCACTCTCGTAAGTTCCTTCGGCGGAGATCAATTACGAGATTCATGACAAGGAACTCAAGGCCATTGTGGATTCGTTCGAGGAGTGGCGGCATTTCTGGAAGGTGCTGCGCATCCTGTACAAGTTCTTACGGATCACAAGAACCTGAGTATTTCAAATGGCTCGAGTTCTCAGTCGGCGACAGGCTAGGTGGGGGAGTTCCTATCACGTTTTGATTTGTCATTGTCTACAGGCCCGGTTTTCGGAATGGCAAGGCACGCATTGTCTAGGCGCTCTTACCTTGCACCGGTCCCGGATCCTGCATATGACTGTCAAAGACAAGTGTTGTTGGGTCCTGATTATTCCGGCTTGCGGCACTACAGGTTCATCAGGCTCCAGCAAATTCAACACTCCTACAGGACATCCGTTCGCAGTTGGCTACAGACGACTTGGCAAAGAATGTGTTTCACACATTCATCCTGACATTGCAAGTTCCTCTTCCTCCAGTTCCCGTTTAGACTACAAGTTCGCCATACAGGATGGACTCCTGTACCGGGAAGGTCTCCTGTACGTTCCTGTTGGTATTTCTAGGACTCGTGTGACAGATTGTCATGATACCCCGGCTACAGGACATTTTGGTGTGGCCAAGACAGTGAGTTGGTGACTCGCAACTATTGGTGGCCTGGGTTGCGAGGTTTTGTGGAAAGGTTTGTACGGAGTGTGACACTTGTAACAGGTCGAAATGCCTCATCATGCACCCTCTGGTCTTCTTCGTCCTCTTCCTGTTCCTTCTGCTCCTTGGAGATCCATTTCTATGGATTTCCTCACAGATCTTCCTCCTTCTCGTGGATTCGATGCAGTTCTTGTGGTGGTTGACCGTTTCACCAAGCAGGCTCATTTCCTACCCTGCAACAAGACAGCTACAGGTCAGACAACTGCCGAGTTGGTGATCCGTGAAGTGTTCCGACATCATGGTCTTCCTGAGAGCATTGTTTCCGATCGAGGTCCACAATTCATGTCCAAGTTTTGGCGAGAGCTTCTTCGGAGTCTACAGGTTAAAGCGGATCTTTCTTCAGGATATCATCCGCAAACTGATGGGCAGTCAGAACGCACAATTCAGACCTTGGAATAGTATCTTCGTTGCTTTATCAGTTACCAACAGGACAACTGGTGGACCTTCTTCCAATGGCGGAATTTGCCTATAACAACTCCATTCATGCATCTACAGGCCAGACACATTTCTTTGCTCTTACAAGCCACCATCCACGTTTTGACTTTGCTCCTCCTGCTTTCCCTTCTTCCGCTCCTGCAGTACAGGATCGTCTCCAGCATCTTCGTCAGGTACAGGATGATCTCCAGGTTCATCTTCAGCAGGCACAGGAACGGTACAAGCATCATGCTGATGCTCACCGTCAGCCGGCACCTGCATACAAGATTGGTGATCTCGTGTGGCTTCTTCGTCGACACATTCACATCAACAGGCCTTCTTCTAAGTTGGATTTTCAACGATTGGGCCCTTACAGGATCGTGGCGGAGATAAATCCTGTAGCTTTCCGACTCGAGTTACCATCCACGGTGAAACTTTATCCTGTGTTTCACACCTCCTTGTTGGAGCCGTATCATCCTTCTTCTCTTCCTGGTCGTGCTTCTTCTCCTCCCCCTCCTGTGGTCATTACTGGTGAACCTGAGTACGAAGTTGCAGCCATCCTTGATTCTCGTCTTCATCGCTGCCAACTTCAATACTTGGTGGATTGGAAAGGTTATTTGCCTACCGATCGCACTTGGGAACCTGCATCCAACTTACTCCATGTTTCTTCCAAAGTTGCTGCCTTCCATCGGCATTATCCTGCTAAACCAGTTCCTAAGACTCATGGAACTCGTCCTTAGGGAGGAGGTGCGATGTCACAACCCGATACAGAATATAGGATTCCGGATACAGGATACAGGATGTAGGATTTTGGACACAGGATACGGGTTATAGGATATATCTACAGGATATGCCTACAGTATACCTACAGGATATTCCTATAGGATATATATATATGCTACAGGATATGCCTAGAGGATAAGGGTCACTATTCTTAACTCATGACTAGATTAGACTCATGACCAAATTAGCTTGGAGTTGTGAGCATAAAGCTCCGACCTAATTGTTGTACAATCAGTTACAATCAACACCAGTCTTTCTACGATCATTCTTGTTCTTGTCTTGTTCGTGTCTTGCTCATTGCCTTCTGCTCTTGTCTTGCTTTTGGATCATGTCCTGTTCCTATCTCGCTCCTGGATCCTGTCATGTTCCTGTCTTACTCCTGAATCCTATCCTGCGCCTTCCTGTCTTTCCCGAATCCTATCCGGTTCCTGTCTTGCTCCTGAGTTTCTAGTTCTTGTCCTGCTCCTGAGTTCCTAGTTCTTATCCTGCTCTTTGTCCTGTTCCTGAGTCAAGCCTCCTTATTCTTGGAATCCTGCTCTTTTCCTGGTTCCTGGATCATGGCTTGACAGGGTGGCGGGATTAATCCCGCCACCCATGCTTTGCCTGATGGGCGGGATTAATCCCGCCCACCACTCTCTAAAATAAAGAAGAGGGTGGCAGGATTAATTCCGCCACCACATTCATGCATGGTGGGTGGGATTAACCCCGCCACCCCTTACATGCTGGATGGGCAGGATTAATCTACAGAATATACCTACAGGATATGCCTGCATGATATGCTTATAGGATATGCCTACAGGATGTGCCTGTAAGATATGCCTACAGGATATGCTTACATGATATACCTATAGGATAAGGGTCACCATTTTTAGCTAGTGACTAGATTAGGCTCATGACCAAATTAGCTCTTGGAGTTGTGAACATAAAAGCTTCGACCTAATTGTTGTATAATCAGTTACTATCAACACCAGTCATTCTACGATCATTCTTGTTTCTTTTTCTTATCTTGTTTTTAGTTCTTGTTCTGCTCTTGTCTTGTTCCTAATTCTTATCCCGCTTTTGTTTTGTTCCTAGCTCTTGTCCTGCTCCTGAGTCAAGCTTCCTTGTTCTTGGATCGTGGTTTGACAGTCTTAGGGAGTTTGCTTAGCAGAATAGTCGTGTCCACCTACAGCGAACACTCATGTCCTCATTAAGTACTAGCCCTAGGTCTAGGGTATGACTAACCCTTAAGGGTTAGTCATGGTTCAGGGTACCCCTTGTCACCCTAAAGGGTCATACTCCCAGATGAAGGTGATTCCTTAAGGGGTAAGTGGCAATGCCTTCATAGGGGTATGTGTGAGACATATCTCCTCTGTGGGGTTAAGGCATGAACCGCATGAACCTGTTTAGGTTTACTGGGATAGGATTTAAAGTTTACTCGGGTTATCCTCTAGGTTTCAAGGGATGGTCATTCTAAGGGACTTAGGGTAGCACTCTAAGTCTTCTGCTTAATTGGGCTTCTGAATCAGACTTTTAGGGTTATCTTGGAAGACTTAACGTTGCTCATAGCTCCTTGTTAAATGCAAATTTGTTTAGTTAGAACGATTATTTAAATGTTTCTAACAAATTCAAATTAATCTGATTATTCTTTAATATGATAACAATAGTGTTATTTAACTCGTGAAGAACCGTGTGTTTAGTTTAAGTTTGAGCATATTAACATTCATACATTGTTATTAGAGGTTCATAATTTAACTATAATACATTTTAATTTCTTTGATAATTGTTAATATTTTTACAAATTAAATATACTAAGACATGAATTAACATATGTACCAATGGAAATTTCTTTATAGATTGATGAAGATATCGTGAAGATTCTTTTGAATATATAAAGATTTATGAAAATTGATTTTTCAATTGACAAAGATTTCTTTTAAGCTTATGAAGTTTTTTTTTTCTTTTTCTTTTTAGTGAAGATAAGATTATTTCAGAGGGAGTATTATAATATACCTTAATATGTTCCCATTGTTGACCTCTTCTAGGCAGAGACACACAAAATATATTCTGTAGGGAGGTGAACTTACACAATACAGATATATATCAGTATGTGTAACTTAAATATTCACATCTATGTCTGTATATTACATACATATACATGTGTAGGCTTTATCTCACGTTAAAAATTTATATCGTAAATGCTCTCTCCCTCTCTCACTCTCTCTCTCCCTCTCTCACTCTCTCTCTCTCTCTCTCTCTCTCTCTCTCTCTCTCACACACACACACACACACACACACGTGTTTCCTTATATTATAAATATAAATATATAATGTATGGTCTTTAGGAGTAGAATGTGTTTGGAATATTTCATACGGAATGCACGTGGAATTTAACAACACTCCCAATGTATATTGTATTGTATTAACGTATAGTACGTATCACATATATACCATCATAAAATTATGTATATACTCCTGAAATCCATCTAATTTACATATAACTTTACTTTAAACTTCATGCATTTTAAAATTAAAAATTAAAATATATTTTAAAAGTAATCAATAAGTATTATAATTAGTTTAAAAGGAAAATTACATTTATACCGCTGAAATTTATTATATTTACGTATATACCCCTAGAAGTTTTATATTTATGTAAATACCCTTGAAAATTCAATTTAAAACTTCATAAATTTCAAAATTAAAAATTAAAAAACATTTTTAAGAAATCAATAAACATTTATAATTAATTTGTATTTTATTATATTTAGGTCCAAAATACAACCTATTAAACATATATATCACAATATAATATAATTATTTTAAAAAATATTCCATTTTTTACTATGATAATTTTTTGACATTTAACACTTAATAAACTTTAATTATTTCATTGTAATATATAATGATTTAAAAATATATTTTTAATTAATATTGTTATTTTAAAAATTAAAATATTACGATTGAAGTTTTTCAAGAGTATATATGTAAATTTAAAACTTTTAAAGGGGTATATATGTAAATATAAAACTTTTAGGAATATATATGTGAATATGATAAATTTTAGGGGTATAAATGTAATTTTCCCTAGTTTAAACTAGTTTATAATTTACAAATATCTGAATTATAATATTTATGATAATGTATTAATGTCTGAATTTATAATTTTGCTTTAAATTAAATATATTTAATTAATTATTATTTTTAAAAGATAAAAATACAATGACGTTTTAGGGATCTATATGTATATTTAAAACTTTTGTATATACTTAAATTTAAAATTTCATATATATGTAAATAAGATAGATTTAATGTATTTTTCCCTATATATTATACACACACAGATAAAATATATAAATAAATAAATAAATATAATATATATATATATATATATAATATATATATATATAACTCTATCTCTACACATAAATGCATAATAATTGCATTCATTTATTGTGTGGCAGCCAGATTCATACTTCTGTATAAAATATATGAATATTATATCAAGGGGCATTCCAAGAATTGAAACTAGGCCTTTTGCACTTGAATTTTCATGAAACTTGAGAAAGTGAGTTCTTTATCAGCTGCTCATCCTTCTAATTTAACCAAAACATTTGCAACGATCCACATACCAATATTTTGTATGGACTTTAGTTGTCAGGTGATGAATAAGCCAATCCACTCTCCGGTTACAACCAAAGACCTTCTCTCTTGATAATGATCTTTTCATATTTTTAATGGATGAAGCTGTTTCTTGATTTGCATGGAGAAAGTTACGTGCAGCTACAACCCATAACTCTATTAAAATATAATAATAAATTCATATAAAGAGTCAAAAGAAGTCCAGACCATTGTCTTTTGAAATATTCTATAAACTCTTTTCTGCTTGAAAAGTTTTCTCAAAGTCAAGGACCAGCTTTTGAATGTTGTCACAACCCGATACAGGATACAGGATTTCGGATACAGATACAGGTTACAGGATATGCCTGCAGGATATTCCTAGGATATACCTATAGGATATTCCTATAGGATATGCCTATAGGATATGCTACAGGATATGCCTAGAGGATAAGGGACACTATTCTTAGCTCATGACTAGATTAGACTCATGACTAGATTAGCTTGGAGTTGTGAGCATAAAAGCTCCGACCTAATTGTTGTACAATCAGTTACTATCAACACCAGTCATTCTACGATCATTCTTGTTCTTGTCTTGTCTTGTCTTGCTCTTTGCCTCCTCTCTTGTCTCGCTCCTGGATCCTATCCTGTTCCTGTCTTGTTCCTGGATCCTGTCCTCGCTTCCTGTCTGCTCTCGGATCCTATCCTGTTCCTGTCTCTCCGGATCCTATCCGTTCCGTCTTGCTCCTGGTCCTAGTTCCTATCCTGCTCCTGTCCTGTTCCTGAGTCAAGCCCCTTTTCTTGGAATCCTGCTTCTTCCTGTTTCCTGGATCGTGGCTTGACAGTTTGATAGTAACTGCTTTCATAGCTCTCGTTTCCCTACTTTTTTTTCCTTGATTCTTTTCCTTCGTTTTTCTCCTTTTTCTTTCATAATCATGGCTGATTTTGAGCACTTTCAACGCGAGCACCAAATGTTGCTTCATGAGCTGGCCACTTTGCGCCAAGTGGTCACCGATCTGCAAGGTTCCACCAATGCGGCACATTGCAGCTGCTGATGCATCCTCCAAGGCTGTTGCACAGGCTCTCTCTCAGGCATCGGTGGTTCCCTCTTCATCGAACTTTTCTTCGAAGCCGAAGATCAGCATGCCAGAAAATTCAGTGGCAATCGTGTCGATTTCCAAGGTTTCCTGAATCAGATCCAACTCTTGATCCGCATGCAACCACGCCGCTACTCGATGGATGCACAAAAGGTTGGCCTTTTGGCATCCTTACTAAGTGGATCTCCACGGGCTTGGGTTACTCCTTGTTGGAGCGTGACGACCCATTGATGGAAGATTTTAAAGGTTTCGTGGCTACCTTTGAAGCCTGCTTTGGGATCCTGACAAGTACCGTTCTGCATGTACAAAGTTACGAAGCTCACTCAAGGATCCCGACCAGCTTCCGTCTATGCATCCGAATTTCAGCAACTTTGCACGAACATTCCATGGGACGAGACTGCATTGATCGAACACTTCCGTTTTGGGTTGAGGGATGACGTGAAGGACCTTCTTCTTACGTTACCGGATGCCCAAACATTAGCGGAGATCATGCAACAAGCTGTTGTTGCGACAACCGTTTGTTCGAGCGTCGTCAGGAAAGATCGTCAGCAGTTCCTGCAAACCAATCCTGCAGCGTGGTACATGTTCCTGCACCACCTTCTGGAGTAGTTCCTATGGAGGTTGAGAAATCCAAGCGTGGCTCTCTTTCGCTGCTGAGAAGCAACGTCGCGCGTGAGAACCTATGCTTGTATTGTGGTGAGCAGGACACAAGGTGGCAGAATGTCCTATTAAAGCCAGGAAGTTCAAGACGCGTGAAGTTGAAGCTGAAGTTCAGTCGGAAAACTTCAATGTCCACTTCGTCTAGGAGCCGCGAAGTTGGACGTAGGTGCAGGCTCCATTGGTGCTGCTCATACCATTCCATCACTCAAGTTTCCTGTACACATTCATTTTAATAATCGAGAGCTCAAGGAGTTTGCCCTGTTAGACACTGGTGCAAATGCATTTCATGGATGACACTTTTGCAACTCAACATGGCATTTCGGTGGTGAAGTTGAAGCGTGCAGTTCCTGTAGAGGTGGCCGATGGCGTTTGATTGCTTCTGGCGCAGTTACCCATGCTACCAACCTCTCTCTTGCAGTCATGGCACATTCAACTGTTCATTTCCTTCAACTTGATCAAGACTCGGTCGACTCCCATCATTTTGGCATGCCATGGTTCGTTGTTGCAAATCCGCAGATCGACTGGAGGTCTAGGACGCTCACGTTTTCCTCTCCGACAGTAGGATCAATCCTGTACCTTCCTGCGTGCAGGATACATCCTTAGTATCTGAGGCAGTACAAGCTACAGGATTGACCGTGCCTGTTCCTGTACCAGTGTTGAAGACTCCTTCGACAGGATTCACCTCATGTCAGTTCCTCAGCACATCCGCAGGTTCTCTCCACTCCTGTAAGTTTGCGGATTCCTGTACAGGGTTCTTCCAATCCTGTATCAGTGTCGAAGGTTCCTCCTCAACAGGATCCACCTCCTGTTGGTTCGTCAGCACACTCGCAGGCTTCCCTCACTCCTGTGCAACCACGGACTTCTGTACAGGATTCTTCCAATCCTGTACACTCGTCAACATCCACACAGGTTTCTCCCAATCCTCTCCTTTTGTTACTCTTTTCTGTTCCACCCCCAAGATCCTTCCTCTTTTTCAGTCACAGCTCCCTCCTTCTCCTCTCCGAGTTCTTACCACTACCATGCATGAACTTGCCACTGATCCTGCTCCTTTCCACCTTTTTGCCTTTCAAGTAACTCCTACGTCCTCTTTACCTTTCCTGTGTCTGACTCTCCTTTTTTCAATCTCCTTCTCCTGCTCCTTTCCTTCTCCTCCTTCTTCCCTACCATCCAAGTATCACTCCTTTCAGGACGTTTTTGACAAGCACAAGGCTGCAGTTCTTCCTGTTCACAGGTCCTACGACTGTCCTATTGATCTTGCGGAAGGAAAGACTCCACCGTTCGGACCGATTTATGCACTGTCACCCACAGAGTTGGAGGTTCTTCGTCAGTACATCGAGGACAACTTGGCATCCGGCTTCATTCGTCACTCAAAGTCCCCTGCAGGAGCACTATTTCTTTGTCAAGAAGAAGGATGGGAGTTTACGTTTGGTTGTGGACTACAGGGGTTTGAATCAAGTCACCACTCGGAATCGGTACCCGTTGCCATTGATCCCGGAACTTCTCGATCGGCTGCGAGGAGCAAAGTGTTCACGAAGATCGACTTACGAGGGGCCTACAACCTTGTACGGATTCGTCCAGCGATGAGTGGAAGACTGCCTTTCGTACAAGGTATGGACACTTCGAGTACACGGTGATGCCCTTTCGGCCTTACCAATGCCCCAGCCGTGTTCCAACACATGGTGAACGACATCTTTCGTGACTTCTTGGACCAGTTTGTGGTGATCTACCTCGACGACATTTTGATTTTCTCCAAGGACCAGGCGGCACATGACAAGCATGTACGATTGGTTCTACAGCGGCTTCGCGAGCATGGCTGTATGCGAAGTTGGAGAAGTGTTTTTTCGATAGGGATTCTGTGGAGTTCTTGGGCTACATCGTCTCTCCTGCTGGCGTTTCCATGGACATGCACAAGGTGAAGACCATCGTGGAGTGGGAGAGGCCCAAGTCTGTACGAGATGTACAATGTTTCCTTGGCTTTGCAAACTTCTACAGGCGGTTCATACAGGACTTCTCCAAGCGTGTACTTCCACTCACGGAACTCACCAAGCGCACAGAGGTTTTCTCTTGGTCCGACAAGGCGGAACATGCATTCACAACACTCAAGGACCTTCACGACAGCTCCGATTTTAGCACATCCTGATCCTTCTCGTCCTTTCTTCGTTGAAGCAGATGCCTCGGATTTTGCAGTAGGATCCGTCCTATCACAAGTTGGAGAAGACAAGTTGCTTCATCCTGTAGCTTTTCACTCTCGTAAGTTCCTTTCGGCGGAGATCAATTACGAGATTCATGACAAGGAACTCAAGGCCATTGTGGATTCGTTCGAGGAGTGGCGGCATTTCTGGAAGGTGCTGCGCATCCTGTACAAGTTCTTACGGATCACAAGAACCTGGAGTATTTTCAAACGGCTCGAGTTCTCAGTCGGCGACAGGCTAGGTGGGGGAGTTCCTATCACGTTTTGATTTCGTCATTGTCTACAGGCCCGTTTTTCGGAATGGCAAGGCGGACGCATTGTCTAGGCGCTCTTACCTTGCACCGGTCCCAGCGATCCTGCATATGACTGTCAAAGACAAGTGTTGTTGGGTCCTGATCGATTCCGGCTTGCGGCACTACAGGTTCATCAGGCTCCAGCAAATTCAACACTCCTACAGGACATCCGTTCGCAGTTGGCTACAGACGACTTGGCAAAGAATGTGTTCTCACACATTCATCCTGACATTGCAAGTTCCTCTTCCTCCATTCCCGTTAGACTACAAGTTGTTCGCCATACAGGATGGACTCCTGTACCGGGAAGGTCTCCTGTACGTTCCTGTTGGTATTTCAGGACTCGTGTGGTACAGGATTGTCATGATACCCCGGCTACAGGACATTTTGGTGTGGCCAAGACAGTGGAGTTGGTGACTCGCAACTATTGGTGGCCTGGGTTGCGAGGTTTTGTGGAAAGGTTTGTACGGAGTGACACTTGTAACAGGTCGAAGATGCCTCATCATGCACCCTCTGGTCTTCTTCGTCCTCTTCCTGTTCCTTCTGCTCCTTGGAGATCCATTTCTATGGATTTCCTCACAGATCTTCCTCCTTCTCGTGGATTCGATGCAGTTCTTGTGGTGGTTGACCGTTTCACCAAGCAGGCTCATTTCCTACCCTGCAACAAGACAGCTACAGGTCAGACAACTGCTGAGTTGGTGATCCGTGAAGTGTTCCGACATCATGGTCTTCCTGAGAGCATTTTTCGATCGAGGTCCACAATTCATGTCCAAGTTTTGGCGAGAGCTTCTTCGGAGTCTACAGGTTAAAGCGGATCTTTCTTCAGGATATCACCGCAAACTGATGGGCAGTCAGAACGCACAATTCAGACCTTGGAAAGTATCTTCGTTGCTTCATCAGTTACCAACAGGACAACTGGTTGGACCTTCTTCCAATGGCGGAGTTTGCCTACAACAACTCCATTCACGCATCTACAGGCCAGACACTTTCTTTGCTCTTACAGGCCACCATCCACGTTTTGACTTTGCCTCCTGCTTCTCCTTCTTCCGCTCCTGCAGTACAGGATCGTCTCCAGCATCTTCGTCAGGTACAGGATGATCTCCAGGTTCATCTTCAGCAGGCACAGGAACGTACAAGCATCATGCTGATGCTCACCGTCAGCCGGCACCTGCATACAAGATTGGTGATCTCGTGTGGCTTCTTCGTCGACACATTCGCACCAACAGGCCTTCTTCTAAGTTGGATTTTCAACGATTGGGCCCTTACAGGATCGTGGCGGAGGTAAATCCTGTAGCTTTCCGACTCGAGTTACCATCCACGGTGAAACTTCATCCTGTGTTTCACACCTCCTTGTTGGAGCCGTATCATCCTTCTTCTCTTCCTGGTCGTGCTTCTTCTCCTCCCCCTCCTGTGGTCATTACTGGTGAACCTGAGTACGAAGTTGCAGCCATCCTTGATTCTCGTCTTCATCGCGCCAACTTCAATACTTGGTGGATTGGAAAGGTTATTTGCCTACCGATCGCACTTGGGAACCTGCATCCAACTTACTCCATGCTTCTTCCAAAGTTGCTGCCTTCCATCGGCATTATCCTGCTAAACCAGGTCCTAAGACTCGTGGAACTCGTCCTTAGGGAGGAGGTGCTGTCACAACCCGATACAGATACAGGATTCCGGATACAGGATACAGGATGTAGGATTTGGACACAGGATACGGGTTATAGGATATATCTACAGGATATGCCTACAGGATATACCTACAGGATATTCCTATAGGATATGCTACAGGATATGCCTAGAGGATAAGGGTCACTATTTTACTCATGACTAGATTAGACTCATGACCAAGATTAGCTTGGAGTTGTGAGCATAAAAGCTCCGACCTAATTGTTGTACAATCAGTTACAATCAACACCAGTCTTCTACGATCATTCTTGTTCTTGTCTTGTTCGTGTCTTGCTCATTGCCTTCTGCTCTTGTCTTGCTTTTGGATCATGTCCTGTTCCTATCTCGCTCCTGGATCCTGTCATGTTCCTGTCTTACTCCTGATCCTATCCTGCGCCTTCCTGTCTTTCCCGAATCCTATCCGGTTCCTGTCTTGCTCCTGAGTTTCTAGTTCTTGTCCTGCTCCTGAGTTCCTAGTCTTATCCTGCTCTTTGTCCTGTTCCTGAGTCAAGCCTCCTTATTCTTGGAATCCTGCTCTTTTCCTGGTTCCTGGATCATGGCTTGACAGGGTGGCGGGATTAATCCCGCCACCCATGCTTTGCCTGATGGGCGGATTAATCCCGCCCACCACTCTCTAAAATAAAGAAGAGGGTGGCAGGATTAATTCCGCCACCACATTCATGCATGTGGGTGGGATTAACCCCGCCACCCCTTACATGCTGGATGGGCAGGATTAATCTACAGAATATACCTACAGGATATGCCTGCATGATATGCTTATAGGATATGCCTACAGGATGTGCCTGTAAGATATGCCTACAGGATATGCTTACATGATATACCTATAGGATAAGGGTCACCATTTTTAGCTAGTGACTAGATTAGGCTCATGACCAAATTAGCTCTTGGAGTTGTGAACATAAAAGCTTCGACCTAATTGTTGTATAATCAGTTACTATCAACACCAGTCATTCTACGATCATTCTTGTTTCTTTTTCTTATCTTGTTTTTAGTTCTTGTTCTGCTCTTGTCTTGTTCCTAATTCTTATCCCGCTTTTGTTTTGTTCCTAGCTCTTGTCCTGCTCCTGAGTCAAGCTTCCTTGTTCTTGGATCGTGGTTTGACAGTCTTAGGGAGTTTGCTTAGCAGAATAGTCGTGTCCACCTACAGCGAACACTCATGTCCTCATTAAGTACTAGCCCTAGGTCTAGGGTATGACTAACCCTTAAGGGTTAGTCATGGTTCAGGGTACCCCTTGTCACCCTAAAGGGGTCATACTCCCAGATGAAGGTGATTCCTTAAGGGGTAAGTGGCAATGCCTTCATAGGGGTATGTGTGAGACATATCTCCTCTGTGGGTTAAGGCATGAACCGCATGAACCTGTTTAGGTTTACTGGGATAGGATCTTAAAGTTTACTCGGGTTATCCTCTAGGTTTCAAGGGATGGTCATTCTAAGGGACTTAGGGTAGCACTCTAAGTCTTCTGCTTAATTGGGCTTCTGAATCAGACTTTTAGGGTTATCTTGGAAGACTTAACGTTGCTCATAGCTCCTTGTTAAATGCAAATTTGTTTAGTTAGAACGATTATTTAAATGTTTCTAACAAATTCAAATTAATCTGATTATTCTTTAATATGATAACAATAGTGTTATTTAACTCGTGAAGAACCGTGTGTTTAGTTTAAGTTTGAGCATATTAACATTCATACATTGTTATTAGAGGTTCATAATTTAACTATAATACATTTTAATTTCTTTGATAATTGTTAATATTTTTACAAATTAAATATACTAAGACATGAATTAACATATGTACCAATGGAAATTTCTTTATAGATTGATGAAGATATCGTGAAGATTCTTTTGAATATATAAAGATTTATGAAAATTGATTTTTCAATTGACAAAGATTTCTTTTAAGCTTATGAAGTTTTTTTTTTCTTTTTTCTTTTTAGTGAAGATAAGATTATTTCAGAGGGAGTATTATAATATACCTTAATATGTTCCCATTGTTGACCTCTTCTAGGCAGAGACACACAAAATATATTCTGTAGGGAGGTGAACTTACACAATATACAGATATATATCAGTATGTGTAACTTAAATATTCACATCTATGTCTGTATATTACATACATATACATGTGTAGGCTTTATCTCACGTTAAAAATTTATATCGTAAATGCTCTCCCTCTCTCACTCTCTCTCTCCTCTCTCACTCTCTCTCTCTCTCTCTCTCTCTCTCTCTCTCTCTCTCTCTCACACACACACACACACACACACGTGTTTCCTTATATATATAAATAAAATATATAATGTATGGTCTTTAGGAGTAGAATGTGTTTGGAATATTTCATACGGAATGCACGTGGAATTTAACAACACTCCCAATGTATATTGTATTGTATTAACGTATAGTACGTATCACATATATACCATCATAAAATTATGTATATACTCCTGAAATCCATCTAATTTACATATAACTTTACTTTAAACTTCATGCATTTTAAAATTAAAAATTAAAATATATTTTAAAAGTAATCAATAAGTATTATAATTAGTTTAAAAGGAAAATTACATTTATACCGCTGAAATTTATTATATTTACGTATATACCCCTAGAAGTTTTATATTTATGTAAATACCCTTGAAAATTCAATTTAAAACTTCATAAATTTCAAAATTAAAAATTAAAAAACATTTTTAAGAAATCAATAAACATTTATAATTAATTTGTATTTTATTATATTTAGGTCCAAAATACAACCTATTAAACATATATATCACAATATAATATAATTATTTTAAAAAATATTCCATTTTTTACTATGATAATTTTTTGACATTTAACACTTAATAAACTTTAATTATTTCATTGTAATATATAATGATTTAAAAATATATTTTTAATTAATATTGTTATTTTAAAAATTAAAATATTACGATTGAAGTTTTTCAAGAGTATATATGTAAATTTAAAACTTTTAAAGGGGTATATATGTAAATATAAAACTTTTAGGAATATATATGTGAATATGATAAATTTTAGGGGTATAAATGTAATTTTCCCTAGTTTAAACTAGTTTATAATTTACAAATATCTGAATTATAATATTTATGATAATGTATTAATGTCTGAATTTATAATTTTGCTTTAAATTAAATATATTTAATTAATTATTATTTTTAAAAGAAATAAAGTACAATGACGTTTTAGGGATCTATATGTATATTTAAAACTTTTGTATATACTTAAATTTAAAATTTCATATATATGTAAATAAGATAGATTTAATGTATTTTTCCCTATATATTATACACACACAGATAAAATATATAAAATAAATAAATAAATATATAATATTATATATATATATATATATATATATATAATAACTCTATCTCTACACATAATGCATAATAATTGCATTCATTTATTGTGTGGCAGCCAGATTCATACTTCTGTATAAAATATATGAATATTATATCAAGGGGCATTCCAAGAATTGAACTAGGCCTTTTGCACTTGAATTTTCATGAAACTTGAGAAAGTGAGTTCTTTATCAGCTGCTCATCCTTCTAATTTAACCAAAACATTTGCAACGATCCACATACCAATATTTTGTATGGACTTTAGTTGTCAGGTGATGAATAAGCCAATCCACTCTCCGGTTACAACCAAAGACCTCTCTCTTGATAATGATCTTTTCATATTTTTAATGGATGAAGCTGTTTCTTGATTTGCATGGAGAAAGTTACGTGCAGCTACAACCCATAACTCTATTAAAATATAATAATAAATTCATATAAAGAGTCAAAAGAAGTCCAGACCATTGTCTTTTGAAATATTCTATAAACTCTTTTCTGCTTGAAAAGTTTTCTCAAAGTCAAGGACCAGCTTTTGAATGTTGTCACAACCCGATACAGGATACAGGATTTCGGATACAGGATACGGGTTACAGGATATGCCTGCAGGATATTCCTACAGGATATACCTATAGGATATTCCTATAGGATATGCCTATAGGATATGCTACAGGATATGCCTAGAGGATAAGGGACACTATTCTTAGCTCATGACTAGATTAGACTCATGACTAGATTAGCTTGGAGTTGTGAGCATAAAAGCTCCGACCTAATTGTTGTACAATCAGTTACTATCAACACCAGTCATTCTACGATCATTCTTGTTCTTGTCTTGTCTTGTCTTGTCCTTTGCCTCCTCTTGTCTGCTCCTGGATCCTGTCCTGTTCCTGTCTTGTTCCTGGATCCTGTCCTGCTTCCTGTTGCTCCTGATCCTATCCTGTTCCTGTCTCTCCGGATCCTATCCGTTCCGTCTTGCTCCTGAGTTCCTAGTTCCTGTCCTGCTCTGTCCTGTTCCTGAGTCAAGCCCCTTGTTCTTGGAATCCTGCTCTTTCCTGGTTCCTGGATCGTGGCTTGACAGTTTGATAGTAACTGCTTTCATAGCTTCGTTTCCAGCTACTTTTTTTTCCTTGATTCTTTTCCTTCGTTTTTCTCCTTTTTTCTTTCATAGATCATGGCTGATTTTGAGCACTTTCAACGCGAGCACCAAATGTTGCTTCATGAGCTGGCCACTTTGCGCCAAGTGGTCACCGATCTGCAAGGTTCCACCAATGCGGCACATGCAGCTGCTGATGCATCCTCCAAGGCTGCTGCGCAGGCTCTCTCTCAGGCATCGGTGGTTCCTCTTCATCGAACTTTTCTTCGGAGCCGAAGATCAGCATGCCAGAAAAGTTCAGTGGCAATCGTGCCGATTTCCAAGGTTTCCTGAATCAGATCCGGCTCTTGATCCGCATGCAACCACGCCGCTACTCGACGGATGCACAAAAGGTTGGCCTTTTGGCATCCTTACTAAGTGGATCTCCACGGCTTGGGTTGCCCTTGCTGGAGCGTGACGACCCATTGATGGAAGACTTTGAAGGTTTCGTGGCTGCCTTTGAAGCCTGCTTTGGAGATCCTGATAAGTACCGTTCTGCATGCAAAGTTACGAAGCTCACACAAGGATCCGACCAGCTTCCGTTTATGCATCCGAATTTCAGCAATTTGCACGAACATTCCATGGGACGAGACTGCATTGATCGAACACTTCCGTTTTGGGCTGAGGGATGACGTGAAGGACCTTCTCCTTACGTTACCGGATGCCAAACGTTAGCGGAGATCATGCAACAAGCCGTTCGTTGCGACAACCGTTTGTTCGAGCGTCGTCAGGAAAATCGTCAGCAGTTCCTGCAACCAATCCTCAGCGTGGTACATGTTCCTGCACCACCTTCTGGAGCAGTTCCTATGGAGGTTGAAAATCCAAGCGTGGCCACTTTCAACTGCTGAGAAGCAACGTCGCGTGAGAACCTATGCTTGTATTGTGGTGAGCAGGACACAAGGTGGCGGAATGTCCTATAAAGCCAGAAGTTCAAGACGCGTGAAGCCGAAGCTGAAGTTCAGTCGGAAAACTTCAATGTCCACTTCGTCTAGGAGCCGCGAAGTTGGACGTAGGTGCAGGCTCCATTGGTGCTGCTCATACCATTCCATCACTCAAGTTTCCTGTACACACATTTAATAATCGAGAGCTCAAGGAGTTTGCCCTGTTAGACACTGGTGCAAATGCATTTTCATGGATGACACTTTTGCACTCAACATGGCATTCGGTGGTGAAGTTGAAGCGTGCAGTTCCTGTAGAGGTGGCCGATGGCGTTTGATTGCTTCTGGCGCAGTTACCCATGCTACCAACCTCTCTCTTGCAGTCATGGCACATTCAACTGTTCATTTCCTTCAACTTGATCAAGACTCGGTCGACTCCCATCATTTTGGCATGCCATGGTTCGTTGTTGCAAATCCGCAGATCGACTGGAGGTCTAGGACGCTCACGTTTTCCTCTCCAGAGGATCAATCCTGTACCTTCCTGCGTGCAGGATACATCCTTGGTATCTGAGGCAGTACAAGCTACAGGATTGACCGTGCCTGTTCCTGTACCAGTGTTGAAGACTCCTCCTCGACAGGATTCACCTCATGTCAGTTCCTCAGCACATCCGCAGGTTCTCTCCACTCCTGTAAGTTTGCGGATTCCTGTACAGGGTTCTTCCAATCCTGTATCAGTGTCGAAGGTTCCTCCTCAACAGGATCCACCTCCTGTTGGTTCGTCAGCACACTCACAGGCTTCCCTCACTCCTGTGCAACCACGGACTTCTGTACAGGATTCTTCCAATCCTGTACACTCGTCAACATCCACACAGGTTTCTCCCAATCCTGCCTCCTTTTGTTACTCTTTCTGTTCCACCCCCCAAGATCCTTCCTCTTTTTCAGTCACAGCTCCCTCCTTCTCCTCTCCGAGTTCTTACCACTACCATGCATGAACTTGCCACTGATCCTGCTCCTTTCCACCTTTTTGCCTTTCAAGTAACTCCTACGTCCTCTTCTACCTTTCCTGTGTCTGACTCTCCTTTTTTCAATCTCCTTCTCCCTCCTTTCCTTCTCCTCCTTCTTCCCTACCATCCAAGTATCACTCCTTTAAGGACGTTTTTGACAAGCACAAGGCTGCAGTTCTTCCTGTTCACAGGTCCTACGACTGTCCTATTGATCTTGCGGAAGGAAAGACTCCACCGTTCGGACCGATTTATGCATTGTCACCCACAGAGTTGGAGGTTCTTCGTCAGTACATCGAGGACAACTTGGCATCCGGCTTCATTCGTCACTCAAAGTCCCCTGCAGGAGCACTATTTCTTTGTCAAGAAGAAGGATGGGAGTTTACGTTTGGTTGTGGACTACAGGGGTTTGAATCAAGTCACCATTCGGAATCGGTACCCGTTGCCATTGATCCCGGAACTTCTCGATCGGCTGCGAGGAGCAAAGGTGTTCACGAAGATCGACTTACGAGGGGCCTACAACCTTGTACGGATTCGTCCAGGCGATGAGTGGAAGACTGCCTTTCGTACAAGGTATGGACACTTCGAGTACACGGTGATGCCTTTCGGCCTTACCAATGCCCCAGCCGTGTTCCAACACATGGTGAACGACATCTTTCGTGACTTCTTGGACCAGTTTGTGGTGATCTACCTCGACGACATTTTGATTTTCTCCAAGGACCAGGCGGCACATGACAAGCATGTACGATTGGTTCTACAGCGGCTTCGCGAGCATGGCTGTATGCGAAGTTGGAGAAGTGTTTTTTCGATAGGGATTCTGTGGAGTTCTTGGGCTACATCGTCTCTCCTGCTGGCGTTTCCATGGACATGCACAAGGTGAAGACCATCGTGGAGTGGGAGAGGCCCAAGTCTGTACGAGATGTACAATGTTTCCTTGGCTTTGCAAACTTCTACAGGCGGTTCATACAGGACTTCTCCAAGCGTGTACTTCCACTCACGGAACTCACCAAGCGCACAGAGGTTTTCTCTTGGTCCGACAAGGCGGAACATGCATTCACAACACTCAAGGACGCCTTCACGACAGCTCCGATTTTAGCACATCCTGATCCTTCTCGTCCTTTCTTCGTTGAAGCAGATGCCTCGGATTTTGCAGTAGGATCCGTCCTATCACAAGTTGGAGAAGACAAGTTGCTTCATCCTGTAGCTTTTCACTCTCGTAAGTTCCTTTCGGCGGAGATCAATTACGAGATTCATGACAAGGAACTCAAGGCCATTGTGGATTCGTTCGAGGAGTGGCGGCATTTCCTGGAAGGTGCTGCGCATCCTGTACAAGTTCTTACGGATCACAAGAACCTGGAGTATTTTCAAACGGCTCGAGTTCTCAGTCGGCGACAGGCTAGGTGGGCGGAGTTCCTATCACGTTTTGATTTCGTCATGTCTACAGGCCCGGTTTTCGGAATGGCAAGGCGGACGCATTGTCTAGGCGCTCTTACCTTGCACCGGCCCAGCGATCCTGCATATGACTGTCAAAAGCAAGTGTTGTTGGGTCCTGATCGATTCCGGCTTGCGGCACTACAGGTTCATCAGGCTCCAGCAAATTCAACACTCCTACAGGACATCCGTTCGCAGTTGGCTACAGACGACTTGGCAAAGAATGTTTCTCACACATTCATCCTGACATTGCAAGTTCCTCTTCCTCCAGTTCCCGTTCCAGACTACAAGTTGTTCGCCATACAGGATGGACTCCTGTACCGGGAAGGTCTCCTGTACGTTCCTGTTGGTATTTCAGGACTCGTGTGGTACAGGATTGTCATGATACCCCGGCTACAGGACATTTTGGTGTGGCCAAGACAGTGAGTTGGTGACTCGCAACTATTGGTGGCCTGGGTTGCGAGGTTTTGTGGAAAGGTTTGTACGGAGTTGTGACACTTGTAACAGGTCGAAGATGCCTCATCATGCACCCTCTGGTCTTCTTCGTCCTCTTCCTGTTCCTTCTGCTCCTTGGAGATCCATTTCTATGGATTTCCTCACAGATCTTCCTCCTTCTCGTGGATTCGATGCAGTTCTTGTGGTGGTTGACCGTTTCACCAAGCAGGCTCATTTCCTACCCTGCAACAAGACAGCTACAGGTCAGACAACTGCTGAGTTGGTGATCCGTGAAGTGTTCCGACATCATGGTCTTCCTGAGAGCATTTTTCGATCGAGGTCCACAATTCATGTCCAAGTTTTGGCGAGAGCTTCTTCGGAGTCTACAGGTTAAAGCGGATCTTTCTTCAGGATATCACCGCAAACTGATGGGCAGTCAGAACGCACAATTCAGACCTTGGAAAGTATCTTCGTTGCTTCATCAGTTACCAACAGGACAACTGGTTGGACCTTCTTCCAATGGCGGAGTTTGCCTACAACAACTCCATTCACGCATCTACAGGCCAGACACCTTTCTTTGCTCTTACAGGCCACCATCCACGTTTTGACTTTGCTCCTCCTGCTTCTCCTTCTTCCGCTCCTGCAGTACAGGATCGTCTCCAGCATCTTCGTCAGGTACAGGATGATCTCCAGGTTCATCTTCAGCAGGCACAGGAACGGTACAAGCATCATGCTGATGCTCACCGTCAGCCGGCACCTGCATACAAGATTGGTGATCTCGTGTGGCTTCTTCGTCGACACATTCGCACCAACAGGCCTTCTTCTAAGTTGGATTTTCAACGATTGGGCCCTTACAGGATCGTGGCGGAGGTAAATCCTGTAGCTTTCCGACTCGAGTTACCATCCACGGTGAAACTTCATCCTGTGTTTCACACCTCCTTGTTGGAGCCGTATCATCCTTCTTCTCTTCCTGGTCGTGCTTCTTCTCCTCCCCCTCCTGTGGTCATTGCTGGTGAACCTGAGTACGAAGTTGCAGCCATCCTTGATTCTCGTCTTCATCGCGCCAACTTCAATACTTGGTGGATTGGAAAGGTTATTTGCCTACCGATCGCACTTGGGAACCTGCATCCAACTTACTCCATGCTTCTTCCAAAGTTGCTGCCTTCCATCGGCATTATCCTGCTAAACCAGGTCCTAAGACTCGTGGAACTCGTCCTTAGGGAGGAGGTGCTGTCACAACCCGATACAGGATACAGGATTCCGGATACAGGATACAGGATAGGATTTGGATACAGGATACGGGTTATAGGATATATCTACAGGATATCCTACAGGATATACCTACAGGATATTCCTATAGGATATGCTACAGGATATGCCTAGAGGATAAGGGCACTATTCTTAGCTCATGACTAGATTAGACTCATGACCAGATTAGCTTGGAGTTGTGAGCATAAAAGCTCCGACCTAATTGTTGTACAATCAGTTACTATCAACACCAGTCTTTCTACGATCATTCTTGTTCTTGTCTTGTTCGTGTCTTGCTCTTGCCTTCTGCTCTTGTCTTGCTTTGATCTGTCCTGTTCCTATCTCGCTCCTGGATCCTGTCATGTTCCTGTCTTACTCCTGATCCTATCCTGCGCCTTCCTGTCTCCCGAATCCTATCCGTTCCTGTCTTGCTCCTGAGTTTCTAGTTCTTGTCCTGCTCCTGAGTTCCTAGTTCTTATCCTGCTTTGTCCTGTTCCTGAGTCAAGCCTCCTTATTCTTGGAATCCTGCTCTTTTCCTGGTTCCTGGATCATGGCTTGACAGGGTGGCGGGATTAATCCCGCCACCCATGCTTTGCCTGATGGGCGGGATTAATCCCGCCCACCACTCTCTAAAATAAAGAAGAGGGTGGCAGGATTAATTCCGCCACCACATTCATGCATGGTGGGTGGGATTAACCCCGCCACCCCTTACATGCTGGATGGGCAGGATTAATCTACAGAATATACCTACAGGATATGCCTGCATGATATGCTTATAGGATATGCCTACAGGATGTGCCTGTAAGATATGCCTACAGGATATGCTTACATGATATACCTATAGGATAAGGGTCACCATTTTTAGCTAGTGACTAGATTAGGCTCATGACCAAATTAGCTCTTGGAGTTGTGAACATAAAAGCTTCGACCTAATTGTTGTATAATCAGTTACTATCAACACCAGTCATTCTACGATCATTCTTGTTTCTTTTTCTTATCTTGTTTTTAGTTCTTGTTCTGCTCTTGTCTTGTTCCTAATTCTTATCCCGCTTTTGTTTTGTTCCTAGCTCTTGTCCTGCTCCTGAGTCAAGCTTCCTTGTTCTTGGATCGTGGTTTGACAGTCTTAGGGAGTTTGCTTAGCAGAATAGTCGTGTCCACCTACAGCGAACACTCATGTCCTCATTAAGTACTAGCCCTAGGTCTAGGGTATGACTAACCCTTAAGGGTTAGTCATGGTTCAGGGTACCCCTTGTCACCCTAAAGGGGTCATACTCCCAGATGAAGGTGATTCCTTAAGGGGTAAGTGGCAATGCCTTCATAGGGGTATGTGTGAGACATATCTCCTCTGTGGGGTTAAGGCATGAACCGCATGAACCTGTTTAGGTTTACTGGGATAGGATTTTAAAGTTTACTCGGGTTATCCTCTAGGTTTCAAGGGATGGTCATTCTAAGGGACTTAGGGTAGCACTCTAAGTCTTCTGCTTAATTGGGCTTCTGAATCAGACTTTTAGGGTTATCTTGGAAGACTTAACGTTGCTCATAGCTCCTTGTTAAATGCAAATTTGTTTAGTTAGAACGATTATTTAAATGTTTCTAACAAATTCAAATTAATCTGATTATTCTTTAATATGATAACAATAGTGTTATTTAACTCGTGAAGAACCGTGTGTTTAGTTTAAGTTTGAGCATATTAACATTCATACATTGTTATTAGAGGTTCATAATTTAACTATAATACATTTTAATTTCTTTGATAATTGTTAATATTTTTACAAATTAAATATACTAAGACATGAATTAACATATGTACCAATGGAAATTTCTTTATAGATTGATGAAGATATCGTGAAGATTCTTTTGAATATATAAAGATTTATGAAAATTGATTTTTCAATTGACAAAGATTTCTTTTAAGCTTATGAATTTTTTTTTCTTTTTTCTTTTTAGTGAAGATAAGATTATTTCAGAGGGAGTATTATAATATACCTTAATATGTTCCCATTGTTGACCTCTTCTAGGCAGAGACACACAAAATATATTCTGTAGGGAGGTGAACTTACACAATATACAGATATATATCAGTATGTGTAACTTAAATATTCACATCTATGTCTGTATATTACATACATATACATGTGTAGGCTTTATCTCACGTTAAAAATTTATATCGTAAATGCTCTCTCCCTCTCTCACTCTCTCTCTCCCTCTCTCACTCTCTCTCTCTCTCTCTCTCTCTCTCACACACACACACACACACACACGTGTTTCCTTATATATAAATATAAATATATAATGTATGGTCTTTAGGAGTAGAATGTGTTTGGAATATTTCATACGGAATGCACGTGGAATTTAACAACACTCCCAATGTATATTGTATTGTATTAACGTATAGTACGTATCACATATATACCATCATAAAATTATGTATATACTCCTGAAATCCATCTAATTTACATATAACTTTACTTTAAACTTCATGCATTTTAAAATTAAAAATTAAAATATATTTTAAAAGTAATCAATAAGTATTATAATTAGTTTAAAAGGAAAATTACATTTATACCGCTGAAATTTATTATATTTACGTATATACCCCTAGAAGTTTTATATTTATGTAAATACCCTTGAAAATTCAATTTAAAACTTTATAAATTTCAAAATTAAAAATTAAAAAACATTTTTAAGAAATCAATAAACATTTATAATTAATTTGTATTTTATTATATTTAGGTCCAAAATACAACCTATTAAACATATATATCACAATATAATATAATTTTTTAAAAAATATTCCATTTTTTACTATGATAATTTTTTGACATTTAACACTTAATAAACTTTAATTATTTCATTGTAATATATAATGATTTAAAAATATATTTTTAATTAATATTGTTATTTTAAAAATTAAAATATTACGATTGAAGTTTTTCAAGAGTATATATGTAAATTTAAAACTTTTAAAGGGGTATATATGTAAATATAAAACTTTTAGGAATATATATGTGAATATGATAAATTTTAGGGGTATAAATGTAATTTTCCCTAGTTTAAACTAGTTTATAATTTACAAATATCTGATAATATTTATGATAATGTATTAATGTCTGAATTTATAATTTTGCTTTAAATTAAATATATTTAATTAATTATTATTTTTAAAAGAAATAAAGTACAATGACGTTTTAGGGATCTATATGTATATTTAAAACTTTTGTATATACTTAAATTTAAAATTTCATATATATGTAAATAAGATAGATTTAATGTATTTTTCCCTATATATTATACACACACAGATAAAATATATAAATAAATAAAATATATATATATATATATATATATATATATATATATATAACTCTATCTCTACACATAAATGCATAATAATTGCATTCATTTTATTGTGTGGCAGCCAGATTCATACTTCTGTATAAAATATATGAATATTATATCAAGGGCATTCCAAGAATTGAACTAGGCCTTTTGCACTTGAATTTTCATGAAACTTGAGAAAGTGAGTTCTTTATCAGCTGCTCATCCTTCTAATTTAACCAAAACATTTGCAACGATCCACATACCAATATTTTGTATGGACTTTAGTTGTCAGGTGATGAATAAGCCAATCCACTCTCCGGTTACAACCAAAGACCTTCTCTCTTGATAATGATCTTTTCATATTTTTAATGGATGAAGCTGTTTCTTGATTTGCATGGAGAAAGTTACGTGCAGCTACAACCCATAACTCTATTAAAATATAATAATAAATTCATATAAAGAGTCAAAAGAAGTCCAGACCATTGTCTTTTGAAATATTCTATAAACTCTTTTCTGCTTGAAAAGTTTTCTCAAAGTCAAGGACCAGCTTTTGAATGTTGTCACAACCCGATACAGGATACAGGATTTCGGATACATGATACAGGTTACAGGATATGCCTGCAGGATATTCCTATAGGATATACCTATAGGATATTCCTATAGGATATGCCTATAGGATATGCTACAGATATGCCTAGAGGATAAGGACACTATTCTTAGCTCATGACTAGATTAGACTCATGACTAGATTAGCTTGGAGTTGTGAGCATAAAAGCTCCGACCTAATTGTTGTACAATAGTTACTATCAACACCAGTTTCTACGATCATTCTTGTTCTTGTCTTGTCTTGTCTTGCTCCTTTGCCTCCTGCTCTTGTCTCGCTCTGAATCCTATCCTGTTCCTGTCTTGTTCCTGGATCCTGTCCTACGCCTTCCTGTCTGGCTCCGGATCCTATCCTGTTCCTGTCTCTCCCGGATCCTATCCGGTTCCAGTCTTGCTCCTGAGTTCCTAGTTCCTATCCTGCTCCCTGTCATGTTCCTGAGTCAAGCCCCCTTGTTCTTGGAATCCTGCTCTTTTCCTAGTTCCTGGATCGTGGCTTGACAAATGTGAGTCTGCAATCCCTGATGTCCAGTGTATTGGCAATACATAATATTGCCAAGTGTTTTAAAAATTGTTATCCGTGTCTCCCATGACTTAACTTTTTTATCAGATTTTAACCAGCATCTACGACGTGCCAAATGCATAATATGACTTTGACCTTAAAGACTTCTATGTAAAGAATAAAAGAATTACTTCTCTGTAAATAATAAAATAATTATTTAAAATTGTTGTATAAATTTAAAAACTTACTGAATTGCATTAATCTCAGCTAAAGCATCATCAATGAAAGCATGAGGACTAATCCTTCTGTACTTCTAAAAGCTTATTTCGGAGAGATATCATCCATAGTTTTGCATCAAGCATTTTCTCACTTGATGTAATGATCCATGCAATAGGGATGCCTGTCAAATGCTATAAGCGTGTACAATGGATACTGAAATAAAATCAATAATTAAGTTATTTAAAAATATAAAGAAGTAAAAATACATACCCCAAAGTTGTTGGTGCCAAATGTGGCATCACAAGCCACAAACTATGATGACCACACTCTATCATTTTTCTTCGTTGCCATGGTGTTTGAATCCCCAAAATGAATGGAGTGATCTCATCAGTTGATCGTTCTTGATAAAAGAATACAGACTCAGGTTCTCAAAAACCCAAAGGCATTTGCTGTACATCAACAAATCCTTTTCATAAACTTCTGCTGCAAACCTTGCATTTATGTTTAATATGTTTTCTTTTGTAGAAAGTCATCTATAAGAGCATGCCCCTGTTATTGAAAACCAATTAATTTTTTAATAAGGAAGGAAAAGAAAAAACTAACATTCTTACCTCTTTTGCCTTCTCAGCAACCTTTTCCATATGCTCATTCCATATTTATTGTGTCTCATATATAGCATGTGAAAATCCACTCGTGAAAGTCAATAGAAAACGTGAGAGGAAATGCAGCCTTGGTATTTCTGATGAAGGTCATTAGCACCATGGCATGGCAACCTTCCTCATCAATGTGATGCCTATGATGATATATAATCTCTGCATAACTAGGCCATAAGTATAGTTGCTTTAAGGTAAACTTGCACAAACACCCCCTTTTCATTAAGCCTTTCCTTCTTCCTTTGCTATTCAACTTGACTTGATCATGTTTATGATGATCAACCGGTCCATAAAAACAATAGTATAAAACACTATTAAGGAAGCTTGTCCGTTTAAGTTGTTTAAGTTCGTTGACATTTGCTTTCAAAATACACTGAGAAACTTTATTTAATGCTTTTTAGCCTCACCATTCACAAACTTTTAAGCATCACTTCAAAGAACATATGCACTTGGGGATTTATATGAGTTTGAGTAAGTCCATTTAACTTTTCAACAATAATCTCTTCTTATTCAAAGCTTTTCACTGATTTTAATCATGTATTTATTAAAATAAATCAAAAATTAAATAAAGAATAACTATAGTAAAAATGTACTCCTCCATCGTTGGCCGTATCCTCATCCGCCATTTTCCTATTGCCCCAAATCAGATAATGTTTATTCCATTAGTTCCACATGTAGTATTGAAAATCTTTAACTTCAAAAAGCCACGTGTAATGTGGGAGGCATGGAACACGATACATCATATGGATAAGCTGACAGTGGAGTGGAAGCACCGTTTGTGCCACGTAGGAGCTAAGTTCAGGTGGAGAAATAAACAGAGGCTTTACTTAGTGTGCGACCGGCCCGGCCGGGTGACCCACTTATTTAACCTGCCCCAAGTCTAAAGTGCAATTTACTTTTTTTACTGTTTTATATTTTAAAATACATCAAAATATAAGTTTCTACTGTGTAGATGGTCGGAAAAACATTAAATGGACTGGATTATTAGAGAAAAACACTGGCCATGTGGGGTGTCGATTTAGATTTAATGAAGCGGGTTAGGCCAGGGCCGGGCTCGCAATAAATGGGCCAGGCCAGGTCAAGACCAGGATTTGTAAGTACTGGGCTGGGTTGGGTCAGGGACAGCACAAAAAAGATATGGGTCGGATCACCCCATTGGCAATATATAGACACACACTTACCCTTCATAAACAACGGAGCAAGCGATGATAGCACTAGTAGCCTTAAGCATATTAGTTTTCATCCTCTTGTTGAATCTACTAAAGAAGCGCAATCATCCCCATAGTAGGCCACTTACACTTGGTAGGCAAGCTTCCGCACAAATCTTTACAGGAACTGGCCAAGAAACATGGCGATTTCGTGCTGCTCAAGCTGGGCTCTACGAATACACTCGTTGAGAGGTTCTCAAGAACACGACCATGTATTTGCGTCGAGGCCCTCTATAACCCCTGCAAAGTACTTCGGCTACGATGGATCGGACCTTTATGGCGATCACTGGCGCAGCGTCCGGCGCCTTTGCACGTTAGAGCTTCTCACAGCTAAAAGAGTCGGCATGTTCCAGGACGTGAGAAGATCTGAGCTCTCTGTGCTGCTCAAGGAGCTTGTTAAACAGAACACAATGGTGAACCTCACTCACAAGGTAAACGATTCTTGCTTTACCTCAATCAAGAAAACATGTACTTTGTTGTCAGCAGGTGAAGGATGTTACCTTTAACATTATGCTTAAGGTGGTGTTTAACAAGAGCTTTGGTGGTGCTGCTGAGGACGAGGAGAAGCTGCGAGCTATGGAGTTTAATGACACTATTACAGAGGCTTTCACACTTTCCAGCAGAGTACACCTCGGAGATTTCATACCGTGGTTGAAATGGTTGGATCCAGCGCTTCCAAAGATGAAGTCTGTCATGGACAAGCTCGACAAGTTTCTGCAGAGGGAGCACCGTCTCAACTCTTCTCGTGCCCACGACAAAGACTTCATGGATGTTATGATCTCTGCAGATGCCATTGACACCACAATCAAAGCATTAACACTGGTATCGTGTGTGTGTGTGTGGTGTGTGTGTGAGAGAGAGAGAGAGAGTACCGATCCCTCATGCCTTAATGATAGAATATCATATCTGCTGGGACGGACACATCTGCAGTGGTGATCATGAACAATCCAGAGTTGCTAAAGAGAGCTGTCAAGGAGCTAGACGACGTGGTTGGAAAAGAGCGTCTCTTGAGTGAGAACGACCTTCCAAAGCTCAAGTATCTAGAGGCTGTTGTCAAGGAACCGCTCCGTCACCATCCACCAGGTCCGCTATTGTTGCCACACGAATCAATGGAGGAGTGCAACCTGGGCGGTATAACAGTACCCCTGATTGTCAACGTATATTCCATTCACAGGAATGGCATGTATTGGAAGGATCCACTCAAGTTTAATCCTGACAGGTTCCTCGAACAACCCGGTGGATATCCGAGGTGAGCACTTCCATATGCTACCGTTTGGTTCGGGGAGGCGTGTGTGCCCCGGCATCTTGTTTGGCATGACCACCAGCCTGTTTCATCCTCGGGAGCTTGCTGCACTGCTTTAACTGGGTGATGCCCCATGGAGCTACCAAGCTGGATATGGAAGAGACGTTTGGATTAAGTCTCCTCAGAGCGACTCCTCTCAACCTCATCCCTTCTACATTGGTAGCGTTGCATGGGGCGGGACTAGTTCATCAAGATATTGAACTGGATAATGTTATTTGGTCGCCAGCCAAGATTGCCAACCCAAGCATACGCCTCCTTTTAGAATGCATGTCTTCTTTAATACATTACAAATGCTAACGAACTCCTTTGAATCGGGTACATATTATATTAATTAGAGAGAGAGAGAGAGACACAGATATGTGTAAGTTCATGGACCCTGTGTAGTAATATGGACTAACCAGAAAGAGAGAGAGGATACGTCTACCAGAAAGATCTAAAATTTGCCTATAGAGGTATACTGTATGTGTGTGTAAGGGGGAACAAACATTAATGACAGATATATCTATATATGGTGCACAAAACTCTCCCCTATATATAGACACAGCACATTGCCTACCTCTTCTGCAGCTCGATCACCAAGGGCCATGCAAGTGATGTCGAAAAACTGTTCTTTAGTCATGAGTAAGTCCTCGTTCGGAAGATACTGTGCGAATCCCAGTGCTGCGGTTCCACGTGGAACAATCGTCACCTTCAGTAATGGCTCTGCGTGCTCGAGAAACCATCCTGCTACAGCATGTCTGGCCTCATGGTATGCAACTGTTCTTCGTTCTTGCTTGCTTATAACCTTAAAAAGAATGCAGGATTTGAAGCGTATACTATTGCGTATGTGTGTGTAAAGTTAATTATCACCTAGTCTATTATCATCAATCATACCACGATACTATACAGGATAACATACATACACACAGACACATGATGTATTCATAACATAGTATATACCACACGTTGTATGTATACACACGCATACCCGACCACCAATAACTCTATCAACAGCAGCTTCGAACTGCTTCATGGATATCTCCGACTTCTCATTTCTCGCAGCAATCAGGGCAGCTTCATTGCATATATTTGCAATCTCTGCTCCACAAAAACCTGGTGTAAGAGCCGCAACACGCTGAGAATAGTAGCCAATCTCCTTGTCAAGCTACACACGTAGAGAAATACACTTCAGTAAACTACACATATATGCACATATCATGCGTCTGTAGTCAGTGCGTGCACATACACACACATCAATCTAGTACTACTTTAGTTCACGTATGTGTGCTGCAACAAGTTTTAGAAACAACTTCTTGAGATGTACATTAAATATCTGCTCCCGGCCTTTTCTGTCAATTTGTCTGTCGAATCTTCCAGCCTTGTCGAGAATATCCGGCCTGTTTGTCCCAGTAAATACTACTACCCCTGCTGTTGTTGCAAATCCGTCCATTTCAACTAGAAGTTGATTCAGTGTGTTGTCTCCCTCATCATGTCCTCCACCAAATCCTACATCAAATGTGCTCAGTCAGGCTCTCTCTCTCTCTCTCTCTCTCTCTCTCTCTCTCTCTCTCTCTCTCTCTCTCACACACACACACACACACACACGAATGTATGATAAGGAATACCAAGATAGCATACCTCCACCTCTAGCACGACCAATTGCATCAATTTCGTCTATGAAGATGATACTCGGTGCCTCACGACGTGCTTCAGCAAATAAATCCCTTACTCTCGCAGGTCCGACACCCACGAACATTTCTCTGAAGTCAGAACCACATGTGGATAGAAATGGTACACCTGCTTCACCTGCAGTTAACACAATAACAATGTGTGTTAATTAATAATAACATATATTATGTATCTACTAAGTAGTTATACTTGACCTGCGGTTGCTTTTGCTAAGAGAGTTTTGCCGGTTCCTGGGGGCCAACCAAGAGTGTCCCTTTTGGGATCTTAGCTCCAAGCTCTTGATACTTATTCGGATTCTTCAGGAAGTGCACAAACTCCATCACCTCTTGTTTTGAAGCTACATCCTTGAATGTTACCTGGAAAACGTAATGACAATTTAGAGTCATATGAATGCAATCATACCTATATATCACATTGCATATGGCTGTTCATAAATATGTGTATAACAAGGTGAGTAATTAACTACCGTCTGTCGATCTTTCAAATTGGTGTCCACTTTGGTAACATTAGTCTTTCCCATGGTAAAGATGGTCCGTTCACTGTGCTTTTCCGGTTAACATTAGCTACTGTTTTCCATCTCCAAGTGGAATATGCGAGCCATCCGATAATAAGCTAAGTTGGAAGAAAACTTGTGAACTCTTGCCCCCAACTCAACTGAAGGACAATACGTTGTTAAGTGCATTCTGTGTGCGTGTGTCCACGTATTTATGATCAACTATATTATATGTCTGCATATCTAAGATCCAAGTAACCATATGTCTGCACATCTAGGACCCAAGTAACTATGTATGAATGCATGCATATAGAAATAATATAAGTATACACTTTATACAACCTTGGTTTCATAGGTGATAGGAATGTAGTCGTGATCATCGTGTTCAAGGCTTTCTTGTGCATCTTCCAGCTAAAGATTGTCCACTTCCAATATTGAAGAAATATCAGTACTCGGGTAGCTCAGTTGATGGGTTTAGAACGTAAACTCTCACATAGCCGTTATTCACTACTTCAACATGGTCAACTAAACCATGCTCTAGTAGATCCGTTCTAAACTGTTGGTCGCTTATCTGCGTTGTAAATAGACGATATCTCTAGTTAACATCCATATATACATAATACAAACACACGCACACACGCACTCTGATTAACGCCTCGTTAACACAACATAGGTATGTATGTACGTTATAAGTATATGGCATAACAATAGTATACTAAATTAAATACCTCAGTGGCATTGTCCCTTTTAAGCAACATGTTACAAAAGGGTAGAGAATTGGCAGTTCAGAACTGCACCCCATATAAACTGCTTCCCACGTGATTTAGATTTCTGTCGCTCTTTAGCTTTTCCTGAAAGCATAAAATACAGATTCAAACAAAGCTCTTATATGTGTCTACTGCTCGACACAGTATTGATACATATTATTTGTATGTTTTATCTTTATGAAGATAATACTCTCTCTCTCTCTCTCTACATACATGCAGGCACACACACACACACATATATAAATATAACGTGTGTGTGTGTGTGCGTACCTCGGTTTGATTTCTTCTCTTTTGGAATCTTCGGATAGAAGTTTCTATAGCCTAGAACATCAAATAAAACTCATTATTATATGAGTAAACATATATATTCTAATATGTATATAATGTCTTATGTTATAGACATTTGTCTATATACATGCATATTCTTTAAAGCGTATAAGATATTATATGATAACACGAACCTTTCTCAGATGTTTTATTCTTGTAAACGCTGTAGCGAGTGCCCTCTACCCAGAAACTCTACATCCCTGTGCGAGCGACTCAACACTGGTATTGCGATAGCTGACCATGTAGAAATCCTTCCGCGGAGCTAGAAGTGAGAAACTCCAAGGGGTTGTACGAATTCCCCTTCAAAACCTGGAGATTATGTAAGAAAAAATGTAGATTTTACGTATTTCTCTACAGAGAAAGAAGATTATCACTAATAAGCACAGATTTTGCTTCAAACTATGGAAATTACAGATTTTAATTACTGGAACAAGGCGCTTCTTCGACAGGAGAGCCACGAGCAAGCGAGACATGAGAATGCTAGCTCCTTGACGCGAGTTCCCTGCGCATCGTCCTGCATCTCTGTTTTAGGGTTCAACCGCTCTTGGGTTCGAACCATGTTGCGTTTTTCCACTATTAACTGTCATTTAGGGTTCTTGGCAAGTTGGGGAAGATGTCGACAGAGCAATGTCTTGCTTATTTGCAGAAGAATCTGCTACAAATGGGGAGTCTGTCTTTGTACATCTCACACAGTTGATCCAGACAGTAAACTTTTGTACACACTCATTATTTATATACTGTATATATATATATATATATAGAGAGAGAGAGAGAGAGAGAGAGAGAGAGAGAGAGAATGCACACACACATTTTTATATAGATAGATAGATAGATAGTTATAAATATAAGACTTTCACAATCCAGCCCCGTTTTGTATTAGTGGTAATTTGAAAATGATCTAGACATTTCCGACAGATAAAACTACATGTATGCATACCAAACAAGACTGTCATAGGTTAATTAGATAGATGTATGTATGGTTCATATGTCATAGGCACATACGAAATTATATAAAACCGTATGAATGCCATCTACAAGCAATCTAGCACTTCCACACACGTTTACAAGACATATGTTAAATAAGTTCATATATCTAATGCATCTATCGATATCTATAAGTCTATCTGTCGAAATACAACGACTATTTCGACAGATGAAAGTCATATATATATATATATATGGATGCCATCCCAAAGTAATCTAGAGAACTACGGACATAATGTAGGACGTAATGTATATATCAAATGCGGTTATTTTTGACAGCAGACATATGCGATCTATATACAAAGCGCTTGCACCTAATCGGTCAGCCATGGCCGATTATTGAACAAAATCTCATCTTTTCTCTGAGAAATATGCGATCTACAGAGAACGATTTTAACTAGCCAGTGCGGATCACAGAATTTCCACAGAACTCCTCTTCTCTGGATGCAATATGAAATGTATGTATCCAGACAAGCGGATTACCTCCGGCTTAATCCAGCGCTTAACGTCCGCGACTGCCTTCTTCGCTGCCGCCATAGCTACAAGAACCCTAATCGCACGTGCCACGTCACAAAAACACCACGTTGGAGCCAACTGCACGAATAATGAATTATGAATTTATGGAATATATTAATTATAATTAAAACATTTTATAAATTAATAGTTAAACATTTATTTAAGGCCCACTTTCCACTATCGGATGGTTATTTGGCCGGTGGTAAATTAAAATAATGCAATGTCATTAATTATTACTACCACTGTGCTTTTCCATTGGAGTGGTTAATTGAATTAAAAAATAAATTAGTAATGCACAATTTTATTTAATCAATTATTATAAACATATATATATTATATATACATATGTAATAAATGTGCACCTACTCAGTATTTTTAATTAAAAAAATATATTAAAACTCTAACTTTTCATTGTTATTTTTTTATATAGAATCATTAATTATAATTTACTAATGTCTTTTATATGTATGTGTATAACAATGTATACACACACACACACACACACACACATATATATATATTACACAAACATGTGAGTGTGTTGAGAGAAAGAAAGATCTACAATAACTTATGTTCTTTCTACAAAATAAGTATATCAACTAATGTGTCTATATATATATATATAATATTCTTACATGTAAATGAGTGATATTTTGCTAAATCTCATGTTTGCTTTTATTTTAAAGTTCTAATTTATTTGTTTTTTCATTGATTTTTTTGAAAGCTAAAAAAAATAAAACCTAATTTCATTAATTTTGATACACATGTCATTCAATTATGCCCGGGCCATACAATCGGGCAAAATTGCCTGGTTATTAAACTACGTGCCACATAAGTGCCATGTAGATTATAAATTATAAATAACTAGCAAGTGGAAAACCAAACCCATAGTAGAATAAATAATTCTTTTATTTTGATTGGTTGAGGCAATTAACCACTCGCTAGTGAAAAGTGGACCTTAAGCATTTTGTATCACATATATTTTCTTTACAATGATTTATTTATTTAATAGCGATGCTACCACCTGTTTAAATTTCTTATTTATACTTAACATTGTTTAACAATTATATAATTACTGTGGTGCATTAATTAAAATACTTTTCAAAAACGAGGTTTGTAAAAATGTTAGCTTTTCCAATATACAGTTACCAAGGTTAAAATGTAAATAAATAGTCCCAAGAATACATGTCAAGGTAAGATGACACCCTTGTCGACCCTGCTCCTCCTGGGTACCAGTCCCATTATCCACTGTAAAACATTTTTTAATTAAATAAAAATTAATTATATACTTATTAAAGGTTTAAGAAACTATATTACAAGTTTTTAAAAGTTATACATAATAAAGCCAGGATCTCTCTCTCTCTCTCACACACACACACAAGATGTAAGGCTCATATAAATCCTTTAAGCACTTATAATATAAAAATATATAAATTAAATAATAAAAATAGTTAAAGTACACATACCATACACAGTTAAGGTAAATAATGAACATCATTATTTAGTGTATCTTATATAATTATTTATTAAATAAAGTCATGTAGATATAACATATTTATAAAAACACACACACATGGATCTTAAAAATATTATACACATACACATATGAATGTTAAACATATAACTTATTTATAATTAAAAATTCTTAAATAAAATCTAAAATTAAAATAAATTAAATGTGTGTGAGAGAGTATTTGATTAAGTTATGATTATAATGTAACTACGGTAAATACTTAGGTTACCCAAGGTATATACGGGGCTAATCCTATAATTATAAGATAATCTATTATGGATTTATAGGATAGTCCAAATATGATTAGGTATACGCATGGTTTGTATGGAAGAACCACTCAGTATCCTTCCCAGAGGGCTTTGTTCCCGACTTCACATACGTTGTTAAGAACGTGGTAGCTTCTGACGTCGAGACGCTGGCTGCTCCATCGGAGGGCTGCGGATGCGAAGACAGTTACTGCAGTCCCATCTCGTGTACGTGCATACAGAGAAACCGCGGCATGATCTCCTCAGAGGCATCACGAAAAAAGCAGTTCGTGTACGAGTGCGGAACACAGTGCAGATGCTCCTCCGACTGCCCTAACAGATCCACACAGCGCGTATTCAGAGACGGCTTAGGGTTGTCCGCACACAAGGTAAGGGTTTCGGAGTGCAGGCAGGCGAGCACATTCCCAAAGACAGCTTCATATGTGAGTACATGGGGCAGGTTTTGAGGGATCCAGGATCTGGCAACTCTTCAGTGTATAAGTTTGATATATGCGGAGATTGCAGGAACCTGATTGTGGACGCCGAAAGATATGGTAACGTGGCAAGGTTCATCAACCATAGCTGCGATGGTGGGAACATTCGTGTAGCGCAAGCCTTGTATGATCATGGTGACAGGGATATAGGGCATATAGTAATGTTTGCTGATAAGGATATACAGTGCGGCGAAGAGCTCTTGTTTGATTACTCCGGTGGTAAAGGACGGTTCATTTTTAAAGGGGATTGCTGCTGTGGATCGAAGAATTGCAGTCGCCCGCTAAATTGGGCATTTAAAAATGCTCTAAATATATAAACACATTCATGTATTTCTTCAACTACATCCATACGATAAATTTAGCTACTAGTTTACCCCATAGTAAACATATATAAATATATAGCTAGACTCTTCAAAAACACAAAATAGAAATTATATATATATATATATATATATATATATGATTTATTTTGATTAATAATTAAATATTTTGGAATCTCAACACACTTTAACTAATAATATATCAAATGATATTATTACAACATATTAGACCTGTGTGTGTGTGTATGTGTGTATGTATGTACGTTGCATGTGTGTGCGTGCGTGTTGATACTCACATATAGTTTTAATTAAGGAGGCGTTTCTGGTAGCTTATGAGCCGGCATGGGGTGCAGGTTCTCCGCCAGATGTCGAACTGGAACTCATTGTATAGATTTTATTTTTTATTTATATTGTCTAATTAAATATAAATTTTAAATAATAGACAATTCACGCATATCATATATAATGTAATTATATAAATAATATGTATAGTTATTAATAATTAACTCTCCGTCTATGTACATACGCATGCATAAGATCTTACTTATGCGTGTATATGGATATTGTGTGCATACAATACACATACATATAAACGTATGTTTGCATAATTTGCATCTATATAAAGTTGTGTATATATGAACGTGGATGTGTATGAGTGGATATATCATATGCATGCATGTATCATTCAAACATATATAGTGCAAAGAATACATTACACATCTGTATGTGTATACGTACCCATATACACACACTATACATACTGCAAGGATGTGTATAGCTGTATTAATGATTCACACATGACATAATACATACAGATGTAATCATAATTAATTAAACAAATTAAATTATATGTAAAACATGGAATTTTCAATGAGCTTGTATGAAATATTTTAAAGTACAATTTATAAATACATATTTATATTATTATGTAATTTATTATTTCCAAAACAGAATCTATACATATAATATATTTAAAGCTTAATTATATATATATATATATATATATATATATAGAGAGAGAGAGAGAGAGAGAGAGAGAGAGAGAGAGAGTGAGTTTGTATTAAGGCATTAAATAGTGGAACATGTTTTAGTCTCTTATTATATCAATCTACTGTCTTCAGTAACAGACAAATACATCACTAATAGACACACACACATACGCAATAAGAGATACAATATATCTTAATTTTTAGTCCATTTAATATTTATTTAATTGGTGAAACACACCACATAATTTAAATTAATACAAATGCACATATACAAGTTGAAGATTAACACTGAAGTATTAGTTTTTTCAACGAAATTTAAAGCATTTTCATTCTTCAAATTACCTTAAATACTGAAATATTTCATATATATATATTATATATATATATATATATATCATGCACTTCTTTTTCTTTATCCAATTATAAAACATTCATTTACGGAATGATTAACTGTTGCTGTTAAGCAGCTTAATCCCGAAGGTTATCGAATGGGTGGTAAGTATATATTATATATATATATATATATTCATAATATTCCTTTTACAAATATAATAATCGATGTTTTTTTACTTTTTCTTTTTACTTTTTCAATTATAAGGGCAAACCTGGATATAAAACTTCATAAGATTTACGTTAATCATTAATATATTTTAGCTTTTATAGTTACGAGTTAATTTATATTTAAAACTGTACATTATCTCAAAATTAGCTTTCCACTTACATTTGAAATAATAATTAATTTGCATTTTTATTTGTTTTTAAAATTAATTAAATAAAAACTTTAATAATTACAAACTAATAATTCCTTTCTTTCTTCTTAATGCTCGGGATGAAACAAGAGCTTGGCCTTTCATTCCCATATACACCACATACTTCTGTATATACAACTTAGCTTTACACACGCGCGCGCGCACACACACACACACACACCTGTTTCCCTTGTTGAGATGAGACACTAAGTGTTGGGCTCGTGATATACTGCTTGACAATGAACTACAAGTGAAATTGCTAAAACTATAATACTAGAAATAAATTCCATAATCAATCTTAACTATATAATTGTATAATTCTTCCTTTGTATGAATTATAAATTTGCCTCCAATTATATTCGATATATACATGGCAACTGATACTGGTTATAAACAGTATTAATGTTATATTCTAAGAATATCCTTACTTCAATGTGTGTGCGTGCGTGCGTGCGTTTGTTATATTTTGTTTTGTAGTGTGATATATCAACGTACTGAACTAGCTCGCTTTATTAGCATTCAGGTACATTACGTGAATATGCATACCCATTATCATATTATATATGTATATGTTTGTTTTTCCTGATTTTTTGGTGGAATAACAAGCCCGCTAAGGACACGTTTATTGACTTTAGCGTGTGTGTGTGTGTTTGACCCCACATACATACAAGAATCTGTATTTATACGAATATGTTTTCTGAATCTTATGTAATAACTATTTTAGGACTGGTTCATATTAAAGTAAAGAGGTTACAACACAAAAGCATAGTATATAATCAGTAGGGTACAGAGTTTTATCAACCCCTTCTTAACCATTATACTTGACACCAATTTTGTTCAGCTTACGGATTAAATGGTTGTAACTGACGTGATCACCTATCCACAGAACATGGATTTGGTTATGAAGATCTACGACCGCAATGATGCGCCAATCACGAAGGGGGCATCCCGTATAAAACAAGACACCTCTACCTATACCAATATAAATATATATATATATAAATATAATAATCAATATATTTTACCTAGAGGGAATGCAGGGTGCAGTCTATCCACAACTTTAATCATTAAAATAGTAATTCCATTATGGAGATGCAAATGTTTCATAAAGCTACTAAGTCTAACATTTTAACTCCTCTCCTTAGTTATGTGTGTAAAGATGTATTTAAAAAACATTAATATATATATATATATATATGATTATTAAATTATAATTCGTTAGAGTTTTATACAGGATATGCTCTTCAATAACTTCAACCAAATCTCTTCAGTAAAGTTCGTTAAAAAGAGAAGATGACCAAACCAAACTAAAATAAATTTTATAATTTAATTATATTTTTATATTATTATAATAGATAATCGAATTCTAAATAAAAACAGATAGTAAAAGAATTATACTACAGATCAAAAATGAAGGAAATAATCAAATATACTTTGACAGTGGCACATTATTTAACACAATTTTTACACCACTTTTTAACTGTGGTTCACCTTCATGCACAATTATTCGTTATATTGTTATTAATTTTGACTTTGATGGTGACCACTTACACTGGCGAGTACGTATGTATATAATATATATATATAATTTAATAATATTTTTTTTTATATCAACAAATACATCCCACCTCATTTACACTTATCTTGAAGAGCAACTCCGATATAAAATGTTATTAAGACTTTAATAACTATATATGAAGGTGAAGCACAATTAAGAAGTGATATAAAAATTATACCAAATAATATACTATCACCAGAGTATATCTCATCATCTCTTTCACTTTCGATTTACAATATAACTCTTCCATCACCTATTTTTATTTAAAATCTGACTAAATATCATAATAATATAAAAAATAATAAATTATAAAAATTTATTTTAATTTGGTTTGACCATCTTCCCTTCTTAACAAACCCTACTGAAGAAATTTAATTAAAATTATTAAAAAATATATTCTATATAAAATCCCAATTAATTATAACTTAACAATCAATATGTATATATATATATATATTTTTTAAATACATCTTTACATACAGAATAGAGAAGGAGTCAAAATGTTAAACTTAATCGCTTTGCGAAACATGTGCATTTCAATATCGTTTTATGCCAGATGTATCAGCAAATACATCCCACCTCATTTGCGCTTATCCCGGAAAGCAACCCCAGGATAACGTAAATGAGGTGGGATGTATTTGCTGATATAAAAAAATATATATTAAATTATATATATATTATATACATACGTACCTGCCAGTGTAAGTGGTCACCGTCAAAGTCAAAATCAACAGCAATATAACGAATAAAATAACACGTTTCATTGCCTTGCACATAAAAACATAAATGGGTTAATTACAGGGGGCCTCTACACACATAATAAAAACATAAATCCGGTGAATACAAGTTATAAACTTATATAAGTCTAAGGTACAGACATACGTATGTAAATACAGGTATCATAAATGGAAGAGGTATTTATATGGATTTTAATAGTCCATACGCAAGCAGCCCTTTGTTCTCAGTTACCCTTAATGGATCCTGTGTACAATCTACAGCCTTTGTATATAATAGTTTGAAAATGTAAATTTGTGTGAAAAGTACTGTGGGTGTATGAGCATTGATGATATATAATTTAATATCAATTTTAAAATGTAACTCACTGGATGTGTAGAATCCTTAACAGGAGGATCACGAATGATGGTCTTTCGCTTTGGTGAAAACCTCCGTGGCGTTCTGGGTGATCTCCAAGCCATTCTACCTGAAGATGCCATATCTGACCTTCTGTGAGCCGCCATTGCCATTTCCCAAAAACCCTAATATAGTCTAAGTATATTCTTATTAAAACCCTAATCTTCACATTAGATACTAAGTATATTCTTACTAAACTCTAAAACAATAGATAACACACATTTGTTTATTTATAATATTTATAATAATTTGCTAGTGCCAAAAATTAAGTATACATTTAATTATTATAACTTTATAAATTAAAATAAAGGCTATATATATATAAATTTAAAACTTTGAAGAGTATTCATGTAAATAGGAGAGGTATATAACTTCAAAAATCATGCATAAATTTAGCAGCAGTTTGTTCAATAATTAAACATAACTAAATAAGTATACATACGTACATACATACATATACATATTGTGTTTATTAACGTTTAACAAATTTAAAAACGATTTATAATTTGTACATTAACCCTAAACACTAATTGTCACTTATTCGGGTCGCAGGCTGTATGGACACTCCTCAATGTGGAAGGAGTTTATAGATAAATGGGTGTATATATGAGAATACTAATCATCTAAGATCAAAATATACTAATAATAATTTAAATAAGAGTATATAAATAGTTTAGGTTTGTATTTATATTTTATATATCATATAAATATAAATTAAGATAACTCATAATATAAACTTTACCTTAGAAACTAAATAAACATAGCAAAGAAAACCATATAAAAAACCTATATTATGCCCCGTGCTTAAAGTGTCAAACTCAATCATGCAAGGTAATATTAAGTATAGCCATGTTTATTTAAATAGTGTACTACGTATAAAGGTATATATTTGGTTAATATACAATATCTTATTTAACCTATATTAATATATTAATTATTGAACCATTTGGGCAAATAAGCATTACATAATTGAAAAATAATAATCTTTCTCACGTACACACGCTACATATGTAGAACATCATTGTGTTCTTGTGTAGAACACAACACATTTTTATTATTTAAGTTAATGATTTAATTATATTTAGAAAATATAAGTTATTACATTAATTCATGATTAATAACTAGGATTTATTTATTTAATATTTTAATGGATAAAGCAATCAAATAAAAACTGGTAAACCTCAGTTAGACAAACCCAGTGTATATCTTTTGGGAATTCTAATGAGGTTAATAAAATTAGTTAAATACTATATATATAACAACAGTATTTTTATTAGATGTTAATGTTTATTTAGTTGAGTAATATGCAATGTTTATCTCTTTGGAATACTAACATTTATGGTAATTATTTTTTTGATTATATTAAACTATTCTGCATTATGCGGTGTGGTATTTTATATAATAAAACCTTAAATTATAAAGTAAAACTTATTTACAAATATATTATATGTATGATATATATTAAATGTTATGTTACAGTATTATAACAGAAGCTCAAAACCCTGCATAAATATGCATGTTTTATGTCTGAAATATTATACTATATATTATATATAATATATATTTTTCTGAAGTTAAATTAAAATTAAACACATTAGTTTACGCTAATTAATATACTTAAATATGGTTGACTAGGGTTTTGACCTCCAAGAAACGCCAAAATAAAGTACGGTTTATGCATTGTCTCCAGACAAAGACACATTTAACTGTTTAAAAACTAATATTTAATTGTATATTATATAATTTAATTATTTATATTATATATATTATATTTGTGAGTTTTTGTTTACAAATATTAGTATTCGACAAATGTATATGTATTAAATGAATATATATATGAGGAAAAAATCTAATTGATTAAGTTTACGTTAACTAATTAAGTTTAATTTAACTAATTAAGTTTAATTTAACTAATTAAGTTTAAGTTAACTAATTAGTTAGTAATTAGCTACATGATTATGACATGCACGAAAATATAATAGAATATACTGCATCAATACAAGAATATTCTCTTTAAGAAAGAATATGCCATTCAGTTATGATTAAACATGCATCTCAATGTTCGCGTGATCTTCGAAAGTGATGAAGAGGCATCAAAATGATCAATTAGTTTTGTTGCTTGTCTTGTCAATCCCTTAAACACCATTAAACACCCTTAAACAAGTTAAGCGTTATTAAACATAATTTTATATTAAAAAAAATTTAAATTAAAAAAAATATATATATATCATATATTTCATGTTTACTTACCACACGTTCATAAGTTTTCTATAGTTTTATTATTTAAATAATTTTTTAAAATAATAGTAGATATATTCACAGGAGCCTGATGAAGAAGGCTGCCTTGGAGGTACTTCCAGTAGGATGATGATCACTAAACAGCAGGTTAATGACATTGTTTCTGGGTTACACATCTTCCAGGCCAGATTTTCTTGATAATTTAGTAGCGGCAGCGCCCTTTTTTTTTTCTTTTGCCCTTATGCCCTTTTGCCCTTTTTCCGATTCATAGTTTCATTCAGAGTTCTAGTTGTTGAACCGGATGTGTATATTATCAATCAAAGAAAAATAGTTTTGATATAATTTGTATTAACTATTGATTACACTCAAAGAAAGAGTCATGGTAAACAGTATACAGCTGTTGAGCAACTTTACTTAAATACTTGTTAATTTGTTTAATTAGCTTAAACACATGGAATATTCCTGGAATAGATGGGGAATAATTTCAATAAGTAGTATTATGTTTGCATGAGAAGGTTTCCAGCACATTATTATTGTTTTAATATAAAACATTATTCTTTTAATATTTAATATATAAAGCTATTATAGATATATGAACCATGGTTCTTAGTTAAAAGTTCAATGTCTATACACACACACACACATTTATATGTATACACATAAATTATTAATTATTGATTCTATGCCATACATATATTAATTCTTAATATTATCCAGGGACTTAACTAACTCACTCAATTTAATAATTGAGATAACACATTGTGTGGAACAGTCGACGGTAAGTCAAATATATATATATCATATATAATATGACATATTATATATAATATATTAATAATAATGAGATATATAATCAATATAGTATAATATTGCAGACATAAAAACATGCATATTTTATGCACAGGAGGTTTTAAATGATTGTTCAGAGCCATACTAAATAAACATTTAGATATAATATAAAATTACAGTTATACTATGTTTATCTCTTGTATATTAGATATGTTTAAATTTAATTAGTGATTTTTTTATACTAAATAGAATTTAATAGAATCAATGATTCAGAATTTCAAAAAAAGATGTACATTGGGTTTACAACGTCCTTGTATAACGGAGGTTTACCAAATTCTTGTGTTTTCATTCTATTGTTGTCGGCTCGTTTATTTACACCTCTATTAAACAATAAAAATAATTTATATAAATATAGTTTTTAATCATTACACTAGTAATTAACTTATATAGTATTTGTTTGTTATAATAACAATGCTAACAACAGGAGGTACAAAATTTTTTTGCATTCATCCAGAGATTCTGTTTGCGGGCATGGGTATGAAATCTCAATAAATAACTAATGTTTAGTAATATTTAACTATTAAATAAACAATTATATCATGTATTTAAATTTGATTCTTTTCCCATTATTTCATAAACTGCTTCATTATTAGAATATTAAAAATATATATATTTATATAAAATAAATTAGGTTCAGGTGTAAGGCTATAATGTCATATAATATTATTAGCACATTGGGATTTTGATAATCTCATATTGGTTTCAATTTGCACCACTTATTCTTATATATAAACTAAGATTTTAGGCTAATGTAATATACACATTTCTATACACATTGGTGCAGATGAGGGGCACCTTTAATTATCTTTATGGAATGCTCAAATTTGTGTCTTTTTTATGTAAATCTTATTTGTCTTTTTACATTTAGCTTTTTCATTATTTATATTTGTTTTGTTCTTATAGATTTATACTTTTTTATTTTTATCCATAGTTATGCAACAAGTTAATGTATATGGAGCAACTAGTTATGTAATTGTTAAATGCTATGCAGGTGCATCTGAGCAATTACAGTCAATTGATGGTGACGTTCATAGCACATGGTGCTACTCCTCATGCTCTTGTTGTGAATCTTTGAGTCCGATTAGATTTCTTCCGTAGAAGTCTTGGGGATGATGTGTATCATTAGTTTGCTCACTTCACAGTGGTTATCACATATCATTCATGGGACCAACAACTCATAAGGATTTGAGTACTCTTTTAACGGTCTTCAAACGTGTATTTAGGCATGTTGACAATTGTGACATGCTTTCTAACATGTCGAAATGCATTAAGTTAGGTATGTTGTGGCCAACATTTTATCAAGCCTTATGGGCTTGTGCATGCACTGGCTCTAGTGACTCTTGATGATTCTAGTTCCACTTCATGTTGGGGACAGTCCTACTCTAATGGAGGTTGATACTATTATTACCCATGTACCAAGACAAGGTTGGGCCATGGACATGGATGTGAATGTGCAATCCATTGTTGGGCATTGATGAGGTTGGACACACGTATCACTGCTCGATGTTTCTTCAATTGGTGTTCTCCATTTCCAAGATGGAAGCCATAACATCTGGTTGACACTGTTACAGTGGAAGGTCTTGATGCAGTGAATTTTTTGGAAAACAAAGAATCGCACGAGTAAAAGAGGGTCCTCATGCAAATAAGTTGGTGACCCCTCCGTCTTTCTTTCAGGAGTATAATCAAGGAGTTCACTCGGCATCATTTCATTCGGGTTTTACAACACATTTTGTTTTTCTTTCAGTATTGATTGATACATGCTTGAGTTTTTCTTATAGTCCTCAGTCTGTTGCTACATGTTGCTGTTTTTTTTGTTGTGCAGTAGAATTAATCTTCATTCTTTATAGCAACAGACACACTCATGCTTATTCATGGGATGAGACTAACATAGTTATTCATGTGAATGGTCGTGAACTTAAGCTTTAATCTTTGCAGGTGGTGTCGAATCAAAGCTTTTGACCTTATTTTTAATATGGATTGGTTGATTCACAATCATGCCAAATGTGACTTTGAAAAGTCTCTCCTTTGTTTAACTCTCCCTCATATTTATTTCAATCCTCTAACTTTTATTCCACTTCATTCGTTTATTTTAATTACTTTTTACTTTCTACTGTTTTTTCTTCATGCTCTTTCATTTCCTCTTTAGATCTCTCAGATGATTGTCATGATGTAGTCATTAATCAGCTTAAGAAGGAGTATGCTAATTTTTTCGACTTCGACTTATCATTTGGGGCCAAGGTTGCAACACATCACCTTATTCCAACTGGGGATGTTAGGCCGATCAAAGTATTTGTTCGGCATTAATCATTGAAGGAGTTCAAGATCTTGCATGTAAATGTTAAGAAGATGTTAAAAAAGGGTGTTATTCAGAAGTCTTAAAGTCCTTGGGCGTGCAAACTTCGTCTTGTGACAAAGTCAGATGAGAACATTCAGTTTTGCATCGATTATTGCTCATTGAATGATGTGACTATTTCAGATGTTTACTCACTTTTTTATATCATAGATCTTTTGGATCGACTAGGGTAGAGCTGTTGGTTCACCAAGTGCCTTTGGATATTGGCAAGTTCCGATGGCTGACATGGACATGCCCAACATTGCTTTTCGAATACCATTTTATTTATATGAGTTCTTGATGGTGCCTTTTGGTTTGAATAATGCTCCAGCGACTTTCTAACATATGATGAAGGAGGTTCTTTGCGATATGTCAAAAGTGAGTGCCGACTTCATTAATGATGTTTTTATCCACTTGGAAGGAACGTGGGAGGAGCATGTCTGTGATGTATGCAAGGTTTTAAATTGATTACGAAAAGTTAGTTTGAAGCTAAAGCATTTTAAGTGTGTGTTTGGATTCAAGGACACCACTTATCTTAACTATTGCATTTCTTGTGAAGATTTATAAGTCCATCTTGGCAAACTTGTTATTCCCTTACCGAAGTGTGTAATGATGTGCAACACTTTCTTGGCAAGGTATATATCTTGGCCATTTTATTAATCATCTTTCATATTGTATTACACTGTTGCGGGCGTTGCTAAAGTTGTTAACATCATCTCTTGTCTAGTTTAATGATTGCGAGCATGCATTTGTAAATCTTAAAGAGTTGTTGAGGACTCCTCTAGTTTTGACATATCATGATTACATTCATCTCTTCATCCTGCGTGTGGATGCTTCTGACATTGGTCTCGGAGGGGTGTTTATGTAAGAAAGTACGAGTGTGCCTGGTCAACATCATCCCATTGCGTACATTAGTTGTATATTGCAATCAACATATGTCAGAGTTTTAACCCGGAGATTAACACATGACAACACGTGGTTGCCAAGTGGTCTTTCGATGTCAATTCTATGTGTAAGCAACGCCAAGTCTTCTAAGACAACACCCCTAAAACTTGATTCGGATGCCTAATTAAACATAAGACTTAAGGTTTTACCCTAAGTCCTCTAAAATGTTTATCCTCTGAACCTTAAAGGATATTTCGAATAGATTTTAGGAAGACCTAGACAAACTCATGTCCCAACCCTGCTAATGAACATGCTTAGTACATGAAATTAAAATTATATAATAATTTTTCAGTTATATATATTATTTTAACAAATAAATTAATATATTAATGTTTTTCTATAAATGCTATATAAAAAAGATTTACAATAATTATATCTTGCAATAAATAACAAATAAAAATATTAACAAAATGTAGAACATTCTTAAAAGATGCCACATAAAGAAAATTTCTTGTAAAATATTTTTTAAAATTAAACTTTCGCATTGAAAACTGCTAAGGTATAATTATTTTAGAATTGTTATAAGCGAGTAATTATATATTTATTTGTGAGATTGAATGTGAATCAATAATTTAAGATTGTCATTTTACTGATGAGTTTTATAAACGTTTGTGTGTTCTTATCATATTTTTTATTCATTATATATAATATAAGGATTCACATCAGTTTAGTAACATGTATTTTGCATTTTGTAAATTTGGTAAGCATTGAAAAAACATTTATTGAGTATTTTAATAGTTTACATGGGTATGGGTATGTATAATACATAAATTTATACATATACAATAATTAATATAAACTTTTTTATATAATAGTAAATACATACCTTCCTCTGATTTCTAAAAAGCATCTCCAATTATAAATGTTCAACAAAGTGTTGAAACTCAATTATTAATCTATGGTGATAGATACGACTAATAATAATAATATAAAGACATAAATAATTGAAAGATTTAATTATATAGTTTTTTATGAGTTATTGATCCTGTATGTAACAATCCTTATATATTTGCTGTTTAAGTTTTATTTTTCTAGTTTCCACACACACACACAACACACACACACACATAGTTATTGTAATACAGGATTTCTTATTATGTCATGGAGGAGAGTTTTGCCAAGGTAAGTGCCAGCACTCTAACTCCGTTTTCCATGTCTTCCACACTGGCGAACTCGTCAGGCCTGTGGCTGTAACCTCGATAACACGGGATGAAAATCATGGCAGTAGGAGCTATCCTGAACGATATCAAGAGAATTGTTGTAGACTCTTTCTTACGTGATAATAAGAAGATGAGAATTGTACCTGGACATAAACAATGTATCATGGTAAGCTCTACTGACCATCATACTGTAGCCGAGTCCAAGCTCTTCGGACGCCTGTCTTATCGTTTCCACGACAAACTCCGCACTCCGCGCTGGTGCATCTTCGTTGATAATCTTAAACTCTTGCAGGTTTACCCCTCGCTGGTTTGCAATCGCTGTTGCAGATTCCCGGACCCTCTGTATCACCAAGCTTCTCCGGTGTTCATCGACGTCTCTTACATCTGAGAGAGACGGGTAAACAACCAACCGACGAGAGTGCAATCCGAAACCTCACCTATCCCGAGATGTGCACGCCTTGGAATGCTGTTAACTGCACCAGGAGACAGCTCCATCACCCCTGCATACAAAACCACGTAAGTACCATCCGTAGAAACTCGGACAGAACCTGTTGTTCCTACGGTATCCTCGGAGCCGGACTCTATAACATGTCTCTCAACAGCGAGGGCAAGCTCGGCTGCCGCAAGTCCGGCGTCCTTCCTGAACGAGAGAATCCGTAAGTAGACAAGTAAACCAAATGGTACCTGAATCGCATCAGAACAGCTCCAGCGTGACCTCCATCACCTATATACTCCACATCAATGCTTGCGGGTCCGGCAATTGCCGTTACGATCCCAATTGCCAGGCCTGCCGAGAAAAAAATTTCATAAAAGACTGTAAAGAATGAAACAATCCCACCTTGCTCTCTAGAAGAGGCCCCTGTTCGATATGGAGCTCCACAAAAGCAGCGTATGTTCCATTGGAAGGAGAGATGTTCTCTATCTTGTTGTTGTATCCAGCTCGTTTTGCAGCTTCGAAGAACGACAACCCGTCCCTGTCCGTCACGCCTTCCAGCGAGGAGGAGACAAGAGTCGGATCCCCCGATAACAGCCGGCTAAAGAACACGACAGATAAGAACATTCATGCAAAACCACTCACCTTCCAAGACAGCTGATGCCGAATCGGGTGGGTTCCTCAGACGTAAACATGATGATCTCCAGCGACCTCCTCGGGTTGAATCCAGCTCTATTACATGAGAGAGAAACCGTACAAGAAGACATCACAAGCAACAAGTCATACCTCCGGAGCGCCTTGACAGCTTCAATGGCACCGACGACGCCAACGACACCGTCGTACTTCCCAGCAAACGGAATGGCATCCGTATGAGAACCAGATGCAACAACTCCGTCGGACGGCTCACTTCCTTCCCTGGCGAAAGGAATTAGCAGACGTTCTGATAACAAAGAGCGTTACCATAGACCGAAGATGTTTCCGATGGGATCCTCCCGGACGGTCAATTGTGCGGATTCCATGAGATCCCGGACAAAGCTGTAGACGTGTGAGTGAGCACTCTAAAACGAGGCAACCACTGACCGTCTTGCCGAAACGTCGTGATGGGTATAGAGAAGACGGGTGACCGAAGGAGCCGGGGTGTCCGAGAAGGCCGCTAGCTTGTCTATCTGTGAAAAGCTTACAACTCAGAGACCGAGCTAGAAGAGAAAACTCTCTCACCGAGTCCTGAATCTTATTTCCATCCACTTGAATGCGACCGAGTTCATTACCGAATCGGGCTGAGAACCCTTCCAGAGGATCCTCCACATAAGCAGATCCCAACACAGACACCAACAAGACGATCACGATAGCCATAGCCATCAAGAAGGGAACAAAGATAAAATTGCATATTCCGTAATAACACAAACAAAGCTTTTTTCTATTCTTCAGCGCCTCCTCATCACCCCTCGTACAAGAAAGGGATCCGACGGGCAGTCGATGGCAATATGACCACGTCCGCCACAGTTGTTGCAAACAACGAGCTGCCGACAATCCTTGCTGAAGTGGCCCGCTTGTTTACAGTTCCTGCACAAGACGTCCGGACGCAAGGGAGCGGAATGATACGGACACTCCCGGGCAATGTGTCCCGGCTGACTGCAGCTGTTGCAGATGGGTGTGTTGGAGCAATCGCGTGCAAGGTGGCCCGACTGCCTGCAGTTGTTACACGCCTTGTCGTTGGGGCACTCGGCTGCCAGATGCCCAGGTCTATAACAGTTGTTGCAGAGCAAGGATTTGGGGAGGCCGGTTTCCTGTACTATGCATCCCTTTGCGACGTGCCCGGGCTTGCCGCAGAGGTTACAGATTGGATCATTCCGACACTCGCTGCAATGTGGCCGGGCTTCTTGCAGTTCCGGCACAGTGGCTCCGTGGGGCAATCGGCTGCAATGTGGCTGTGCAAAGAATAAGCAAAACAATGTGAGAGTACTTGGGAGAGACCCACCCGGAGACGCCACAGTTGTTGCAGACGGACGCATTGGGCAGTCTCGAGCAAAATGGCCTGTCCGACGGCAATTGTTGCAGAGCTCCACCAAGGGCCTGTAGCATATGGGATGAGATTTGCTCTATCTCAAGGGGAATTCATTCATTGGTACCTGGATAAAGCTCCTCGACGAGACGAGGGTAACCTATATGGAGCACCCCGGCGGGATGTACGCTTTCCAGCGATGCCACTCTGGATGCGGCGCCCTCCTCTATACGAGGTCAAGTCGTCCAAACTCATGTTCAGCTTGCTCTGCGTGTCCAGAGACACCGACATCTTCCCCAACTTCCCTACCTAATTAGGGTTTACTCCATCCACAAAACCTAACCAACGTTATTATATGGCATTAACTGGAGTCCGAGTCCGAGTCCGAGTTGACCTCGAAGTACATCATACTCAAAGTGACCAGCTCAAAACACCACAGTGGTACGGAGCACCGAAGTGACCACCATACCACACTGGAAAACCATGAACCCGGAGATAGCCGTCTTGGCGCTCCTTATGGTCGGGTTCCACCCCAGAGCCCCTAGACGAACAACGAGATATATAGAGAGTTTGACGGCGTACCAGTGATGCTTTCAGTGACTTAACTCGCAAGTTCAATTTCATAATGAATAAAAACTTCAACCAGTTTCAGCCGAGCTTCTCAACCTGTGTCTTGACATGACAAGGATTTCAATGTTGGGATGCTGAAAATTCACGTCCATCTGCAGGCAGCCGTCAGTCTCCTCGTGAAGCGCTCGGAAGAATAACACACCTTTTTCTTGGAATGCTTTTCATTTCGAAGTGCTCCTTGCACAGAGAATGGAGCTTTTCACTCAGCTCCGGAGACCGAAACTCATACGCCAGCTGCATAAATCACTCTGTCTGTGTGTTATATAAGCATGTACTACTCAAACGTACCACCACCGTAGTCCGTGGTCCAGACAGAGAGAGGATGGTCGTCACCAATGGTTCCAAATGGTGGTCCGCATAAACCTGTGGAGGACAATATAAAACAAGTGCTGAACGAAATGAACTATTGCTCACTTACAACATCTGTGCCAATGACGTAATCAAAGGGAGGCTCTACAGCATCGACGTGTGAGGTATTGCCCCAGTCGAGTTCACATGCTTCCACAGTTCCTGTAATAAAAAAAATGAATATATATTACAATAGCAACAAACCAGTAATCCAGCACCGAGTAGTGCACGTTCTGAAGAAGCCAGGTTGATCCTAGCCAAGTTCCTCTCCACGTTCTTCAACAACAATGGTAGAACCTCAACTTGATCGGTCAGTACAACATTACAGCCCGAGAGAGCCATTGCTGTAGAAAAACCATGGAGCATTGTGAGAGGAAGGTGCATACATACCTAAACCTGCAACTCCACATCCCGCTCCGAGCTCTATTGCACGCTTTCCAGCCAATTTCATGGCACTAAATGCTCCTCTCTTGCCCGAGTTCCTCTCCTAGCGGACCAAAGAGGAGTGTCAAGTAGTCAAGAACATGTTCATTTACCAGGAACTTGGCAAACACGATGGATGCATCCCATACAGTCGTCCCGACGTGCCTAGAATTGGGATCCTGCTCGGCAAGTTAGTGGCATGTATAGAACCTGAGCAATCTGACCTGAGAGATGAGCAGGGAGTGACCGAAGAGATCAAGCTCGATTGCGCTTGTGTGCTGAGTGTTAAACCTAGTGATTGAGCCGAGATGGAGTGAGTTCACGGAACCGACTCCACACATACCTGTCTTCCATGGCGCCGCTTTGATCGTTCCAGCGGCAAGCGGTTTGAGTACCCTAAGCGCATTCACTCATGAAGAAAGGGAAGTCAATGCATCCCAGGAAATGGCAAGACCCAAGTGTGCTGCGGCGCTCCTTGTGCTCGTGGTAGCAGTCATCTTCATCCTGAATCTGGAGACCCTACTTCCCTGGCCCAGTAAGTTGAACAGGTCTTTCTCTTGTTCTTATTCCGACCACCGTCTTGTGCAGCAGCAAGCTCCGATAGTACATGGGCACGACTTGAACTGGCCGACGGCGAGCTACTTCATGCATGGCACCAAGAGGCAGCGGCGGCACCATAAGAAACCCAACATTTTGCCAGGTAAACCGGGCACCGAGATCTTCAGCTGCGACCGCTCCATCCGAGGACCGATGTTTGCCACATGAAAGGTGATGTCCGAACGGATTCCAACTCGGCCTCTTTCATTCTCTATGCCATGAATGACAGCACTGCATTGGGGGAGGAGAGAATCAAGCCTTACACGCGGAAATGGGAGCAGAGCTGCATGGATTTGGTGCACGAGGTGAGGATGAGAAGCATTCGGAGCAGCGAGGAAGAGATGGTGGCGTGCGACGTGCACCATTCTGTGCCTGCGGTTGTTTTCACCACAGGAGGCTACACAGGGAACGTGTACCATGAGTTCCACGACGGTCTGCTTCCTCTCTATATCACCTCGCAGCATCTCAAAGGCGAGGTGGTGTTCATCATCGTGGAGTTCCACAACTGGTGGCTCACCAAGTACGAGGACGTCTTGAGCCAGATGACGCACTACCCCGTGATCGACTTCGAAGGAGACACCCGCGTGCACTGCTTCCCGGAGGTGACGGTAGGACTACACATCCACGACGAGCTCGCAATCTATCCTCTCTGATGCCCCACAACGAGACGATTGTGGACTTCGGAATGTCTTAGATGCGGCGTATAGGCAGCCGACTTCGGGCCGGAGACTGTCCGAGAGCCCCTCGGCTGGTTATAATTGCAAGAAACGACACGCGGGTGATCCTCAACTTGGATGAGATCGTGGAGCTGGCGACTAAGGTGGGATTCTCGGTGGAGATTTGCAAGCCGGACAGGACAACGGAGCTGAAGAGGATCTACTGGCTCTCAATGCCAGTGACGTGCTACTGGGTGTCCACGGGGCGCAATGACACATTTTCTGTTCATGAGACCGGGGTCGGTTTTTATACAAGTGATCCCGCTGGGTACAAAGTGGGCGGCTGCGGCTTACTACGGGGAGCCAGCGGAGAGGCTCGGACTGCACTATATCGGATACGAGGTAAAGGCGGAAGAGAGCTCGCTGAGTGATAAGTACGACAAGAACGATATCATTCTCACGGATCCTGCTCGGGTTAGCCAGAAAGGCTGGCCCCTGGTGAAGAAGATATACCTGGAGGGGCAGAACGTTAGGTTGTCACTGCCTCGTTTCAGGAGGACATTGCTAGATGCCTTCTCCTTTATAACAAAGCCAAACCAACGACAACGACGACGAGAACATGAACAACAACAGCCGCCGCCGCTCTGATCTTTCTTTTTCCACCAGGACAACTCAGATTAAACTATAGACATTCATTTTTTTTAACTATGGAATTTTTTTAACTTAATACATATTTATTTCTTATTTTATTTTTCATTTTTTTATCTTTTCTAAATTCTATTTATGACATGACGTTCCAAAAGTATGCAATCGTTGTGTTTGTCACGTGTTTATAACTTGTTATTTTTATAATAATCAACAACACACATACAAATATATATACTTATGTTTTAAAATAATATAATATAATTAATTATGCTCTAAGCTTACATATTGGTATTGGTGCTTTTTATCATAACTGTAATAATATTCCAATGAATGAATAATTATAAGATAACTATAAGAAGACAATAAATTAATAATTATATTTCAATGTTGATTGTTAAATTACCAAAATATAATCATAATAAATCATAATCATATAGAAGAGGAGATGATACTAATGTAAATCTAAAATGTGTAAAGTGTATAATCTATATTACATACAGAAAGCAGATGTTAGCAAAACTTGCAGCAAGCTCAACATCTGTACTTACTATCTAAAGGGAGAAATCCCAGTATAAATAAATAAAAAAAAGAAAGCTCTGCTCTCACTGTATATATAATAAAAACTAAAAGCAGAAATGTAGTAAATAAAACCACACCACCCAACCAACCTTCTCCACGTGTCCTAATCCGCATATTCTCTCCTCTCTCAAAAGCGAAGCAAACATACTCCCGTTTGTTTATTGAACATGTGGGCTCTTCCAGCACAGAGCTCTAGCACCCGGTGCTTTAGATACAGCTAGCGCCTGTGAAGCCCTCTGTGCCTGCTGGATCATCCATAAACACACAAGTCAATTCTCTCTGTGTGCGTGCGTGCGTATGTGTGTGGTGTGTGTGTGTGTGTGTGAGAGAGAGAGAGAGAGAGAGTTGAAAAACGAAAAGCCGTACTCTCTAATCTCTCTCCCTCTCTCTCTCTCTCTCAAGTGTATATGCGCGGATGAGTACCTGACGGTTGCGTACATGCTCTAAACAAAGCAACAGTTGGAAGCGGTAGCTGAGTTAAATCCTCTTTGCGAACCACCTTTTGGAAGCATATAATATCACCGTCCTCCAACTGCAACATAGACAGGTTTATTTATATGTGATAGTACTAAAACATCGTTAGTAGACTTCTATTTTAGTACAAGTACTCTACCTGGTTCTCTCGAAAAGTTTGTTTCTTGTCAATCGCCTCACACATCACATTTGGTTCAAACTTAATCTCCTGCGAGTATTTACATTAAATATGTACAGACATTGTGTAATTATGCATAAGCATATACTAATATACATAAATAGGTAAAGATACTTTATCCGTATATTACATTCGTATAAGTCACATTCGTATAAGTCGCCGAAAAGCAGACGAGTCAGATGCAAATATATCTGATATTTATAGTAAGCTTTATAGATGCATTCTATTTGCATTGTAACAGAGCTGGAGTACACCGTTGAAGAGATCCGTGCGTCTACTTATACATGTGTATGTAGACATATATTTACAAATGCGTGTAAATATATTCTCGGTAAGCAATGTGATAACTAAATGCTCACACAGTATTATATAGATGCATACCTCGAAAAGTTGGATTTCTTCATTGGGGGATAGGCTGCGAGCTCATTAAGCTTCTCCAGAATGTCAGAAGGCTTTCCTGTGCCCTTAACAAAAATTTTACCCACGTATCTATAAGCAAACCATTATTAGCATATAATCCGTGTGGGTTGTACGTATGTACAGGCGTGCGCGTGTATTGGTGATAAAGATGCGTGATACAGAGATTTAATATACATGTCTGGATGGGTGTATGCATAAAAGTATATCTTATATACATATATAGTATGTATATAATAACGTACCGCAGATCTTCCTTCTCTGGAATGTATAGTTTCAAGAAGAGAAGAATATCATCCTTCGTCTTATCCGCTGGAGACAATGGAATGTAATTATCCTGTCACAAATAAATTTTTAATAGCCGAACTTGTCCATAGAATAAAGATACGTACATGTATAAATCATAGCTACAGATATTGTAATTACAAATAAAATATCTGAATAAAAGAATATACCCGAACTTTCTGAACTTCCAAAAACAGCTTCATCTCCCCGTTGTGTGGCTTGTTGGACGCCTCCCTTATATTTCCAACCTTGCAAAACAACAACTATAACATATATACACATGAAGTAAAAAACATTACAAACAGGCATGTCTACACACACATTAAATTAACTGTACGAAGGGGGCTGTACACTCGAAAGTGTCCCATGTGCATGCGTTGGGTATACATACTTACCATTTGCAATTCTTCTTGCTCAATTAGTGGACGGTTGGGACGATATGTGTGATTTTGACGCTTAGCCCATAGCCAGAAACGTTGACAATTCACTGGAACATTAAACTCCTTTGCAACTTCTTCCTGTTATAAAAACAGTTAACTCCACAGCACATACATAGACTATAATATATTACAAAACACGCTCATATACATGTTTTGATGGTGTGACAGACACAATTCATATATATACATGCGAAGTAAACCAATACAAACGTATTATATATAAGTACGTATAAATAGATTTATGAACACGATTGTGAGGTGTTTATCTGTAATATTCGTGTGACATAAACAAGGTAGACACAAGACACCACACACACAAACAAAGACATACCTTGAATTTGACAAATGGAAGCTGCTTGAGAACACGAAAACTGTGGACTTTATCATGATCAACGAGATCAAAGTATATATCCCTCCCAATTTGCTCAGCCATATCCTCTTCCCTTGCCACCTAAATTCATACTGCTTGCTTAATACATACATATATATGTGTCGTATATATACATATACATAAGCATGGCAGATACACTCTTTTAACACACAGACACAAAGACAGACAAACAGACGCGCGCGCACACTATCACTGCATATCCTAAAATTGAATAATGATAATCATATACCTTAATAACAGTGTACAAATGAGCTTCGGATTTCTCTTTTCTTTTCTTCTCCTTATCTCGTGCTCCCTTTTCAATCTCACCTAGAGTCCGTAAAAAGGTTACGCTGGAGAATGTATAATATACAACACAATGTTCATATATCTACAAGCATAGATATAGTGCCACACACACATATGTACCCTCAAGTGCTCTGCTATGTCGACTTCATCAACATTGCAAATAATCCGATCCTTGTCACATTCCCGAACGTAAACAAGCATATAGGCATTCGAATATTTCGTAAACTTGAACGGGGTATTGTTAAAGCCAGGATTAGTCTGGGGAAGCTGTGAACACTCGTAAGTAATAAAATATTTAAAATTTATATAGCACTGTTATAGTTATATACATACATATATTTTGATATACATTATATCTTACTTCCTCCTCTCCACCGTATTGTTCTTCAAGTACCCTTTTGTTTCTTCTTTAGTCACTCGTTCATCATCAAATTTGTACCTTGAAAGAATCAGTACAAATTAATGATAGCTTTAAATAATCGGTGCTCTACTCTTACTTCTCCTGAGTGGGTATTAGTAAATCTACTAAGGAAAGAAGATGTAGACAATATATACGTATATAAATGTGTCTGTGTTTGTGTGTCGTGTGATGTGCGCGTAACAAGCTTGACTCTAACAGCGATGACTACTAATTTAGAGACTGAAAGTACACTGATCAGATAACGTTGGTCTGATGAAAGCGTAGTAATGTCCTCCATGCACACCCCCGCTATGCACCAATACACTGTAAAAGCTGAAACTTAGTGTATGCATCCAAATATATATACATTGACGCAAGTGTGCGTGCGTGTGTATGTTCTCATATTCTAAACTACGAAATTTTTGATGCTTTGAAGAGTGCGGTCGTAAATAACTTAGAAACACACGCACCATAAATTAAACCGTCATTTAACTATTACTAACCTGTGTAGAGAGTATAGATTCCGCACGCTTCTATCAGCATCAGGAGAGAGGTACTTCCCGTTCTCCCTGTCTAAGTCCAATTGCAAAGGAAACTCATAACGATCATTTATCTGCCAGCATAAGCCACTGTTCAATAAACAACCCAAATTCAGTGAATGGAACTACAACCATCCACCAAAAGACTGACTCTCTCTCTCTCTCTCTCTCGGATTTACGAGACCGTACCTTAACCATTGTGTCCCGTACAAAATCATATTCAAACCTCTTCAGCTGCAGCTGAAGAACAGGAGGGAAATCCACAAACAACACACCTTTACGTGCATCCTGTATACAAATGTAATCTATAGTCCAGTAACTAAAGAACATTGTAACTAAGTGGGAGGAGCTTGGATATAAAAAAATAACAATGTGGTGGCAATACGTCTTTGCATGCGTGTGTGTAAACATATACATTCAACATACCTGGAGGCCGTATTGTTCAGCATGGTACTTGTTGTCACCTTCAAGCTTCTCGACCTCGACATACTTATCAAATGATGCATAAACATCCTTACAACCTTTGACATCAAGCTGCAAATCTGCCAATACAAAAAGTCAATCATCTCCTGAGTACGCGTGTATGTGTGCGTGCAAGTGTTTGTTTGTGTGTGTGTGTGAGTGAGTGAGTGAATGAAGATATAAGGACAGTAATAAATGAAGATAGAAACAACGAATGCATATATATGCATACACAAATATGTAGGATAAAGAGACTGACCATAAAATGACTCCTTTCGTGTTGATTTGTAGTCCACATTGATGCATTCAATATAGCTCATAAGGTGGCCTTCAAAAAGCTGTTGAATTGTGCCTTCCACAGCAGTACTCTGCGATAAGATATAACAAAGATAATGATGATGATATAAACTTTAGCACATTATATACATATATAATGTGCTAGAATATACATTGTCATCATTATCTTCGTTATACACATATATATTGCATGTACAGAAGACGTACCTTCATTTTATCCTCGAGCTTTTCGCAAAGAACGCGGTTTAATTCCTGTACGTCATGTTGCATGAAAGAATCATATGTATCCCATCCAAAAGAGCGTGTAAGATCTTTAGTAGCTACGCTCGTGTCGCTGTACTGTATTTTGTAGAACAAACTTTGTAGAGCCAACGGAATACTATTTGATGGTACGTCATGTTCTGTCGTCGGCATATGATACACTGCCTGTCCATGTGAAAAGCGAATCGAGTCATCTATATAAAGCTACACCACGCATATGCAATATAGTATACTATATACGAAATAGCATATGAGTGCAGTACCTAAGCATCTCCTATTGGTATTTAATATGGTATATATGATATGCTATATAGTCGAATAGTAATATTCTTTTAAATATCATATATATAGTATTATACCAAAGTTGTAATATACAAAAAATAAGTATATAAGCATATCATGCTATAGATGTACTATACAGTATGCTAACTTCTGAGGCAATTGATATATTTTCTATTTACAATTGGACACGCGCACGCACACACACGTGTATATGAATAAATAAGCAAGCATCTCATATTGAATACAGGGATACTGCATTACTGTATAGTATTCAATACAACATACCTTACGGAAAAATGGCAGGTGATAAAGAGTTTGTAGAAGAGAATTCATGTAGCAAGTCGCACCTTGGTTCTTTAAACCAACATAGCCCGTCTCCTTCTTCGAATCATACGCCCATAAATCCACAGACTTACGCACATTTACATCTGCTTCCAGGATCAGCGTATCATTAACAAGGTATCCTCTCCCCGGATCATAGAGATCATGAAGGGGCATAAAAGAAGTAAAACCCCAATCACTCTCTTTAGCATTAAACTGGTGCTGTGTATCTGTGAAGTATTGACATGGGTTAGATATATGGGTGGTATTATATATGGAAAATATCCTATTGTTTTCTAGGGAACTCTTATCCCCAAATTCCGTAGAGAATGAGGTGTGCTCGGTCATATTTCAGTATTCCACTTCTATACTATAAACTGTCAACTTGAACTCTTATCCTAGGATAGGGGGACTCGTAAATATATAAATGGTCATGTTTTCCTCTATTATGCACACATTTATCCATTCGAGTATCTAATATTATATAAAACTTATACATGCCCACCTTTTCTGATATTCAACTTGGGATCGAACTGGTTGACAACCGTCAGGTTAAACTGAGCAAACCTGCTCCAACCATAAGAAAGGCTTGCCGAATCTGCAACATCTAAGTACATAGAGAGGCAATCCACGTTGTTCCCCTTTGGAAACACCAATATTCTCCTGTAACAATCCAATATTTAGCACTAAAATATGTATTTATATATGATATGAAGGTAAGGAAGTTAAACAGTTAGATATGGAAAAACGAGAGAAAAATGCATACCATTTGTAACTACCAATGACAAAAGCATCGGAGTAATACTTCTTGATACTGATTTTAGAGAAATTCTCAATAGGCCAAGTGAATTTGCCACACAGAGGATCTTCAGCGGCCCTATTCCCCTGAAACCGCCCCAGCACTCTCTGCTTGCCTACAACTGCAGATTACCCCCACAGTTTCACAATTTTGTCAAGACATTTTCAAGAATCTTACCTTCCATAGCCTCCGCGTGTTCATTCTCGTTCGGATTTGCCTCCGCTGGGACAAGCATACCTTCTTCCTCCTGCGAATCGATCAATACATAGAATTAGGGCAATCTCTGTAAAAATCTCTACCCGCAGCTCGATTTTTACAGATTTTACACGCTTTTATATAATCAAGAGGAGATTTTCGGTCAAAAACTACACAGAAATACAAGGATTTTAATGCGCTTACCTCCATCGCCATCGCCATTGCGGTCATCTCCGCGATCTACACTCAGATCTTCTTGCCCTAGATTTCTCCTCTAGGGTTATTAAGGAAACGATCAGTGTGAATGTGAAAGATCAAAAAATTAAAACAACTAAAAAGTTTTGAGAAAGAAAAAGGAGAGTGAGAGGGACGCTCTCTCTGCCCTCGCCTTGGGGTGAAGGAGTGAGGTGGCTTCCACGTGGCCCCCATCCGACCGTGTTCGACACGTGGTCTACTGAATATTCTTACATATAGGGTTTAGGGTTTAGCTGATATTTTTATATTTTAAAATTATCTGAGTACGTATATGCATATAAACGCTATGTTTACTTATTACTTACCTTGTTAAGTAACCGGTGTGTATTTGTAACGCACATTTAAAATTATATGATTTGATACGTTTGGTGATATAGATAAGACTATAGGCAAACTATACATCATTAGATTGTTTGCAATGAGAATCGAACCAGGAACATATATCCGACAAAACTTTATCAATGGTTTCATCCGATTCTCCTCTAGAATCCCATGCCACACACCTTCGTATAGAATTAACTGTTTATCTTTACTGTTTGCATTGTTGTAGAGCGCCTTGCTTACGGACGGGTCCGTTACCTTGTCCTCCGCACCATGTAATATCAACAGCGGTAACTGCACCTGCGTAACAAAGCTCCATGTTTCACACATAGTTTAAATTAATATGTATATTCCATGTATATACCCTTTTCATGTTGGCTTCGATCTCATCTGTAGTAACAAGCAACTCCCAGGCTGTTCTGAGACGAGGCCTATCTCCGTACCCAACAACGTTAAACGCAGCCTGAGTCAACAGTCAAGCCGAGTCATGGTCAATGGTCCATAGTCATGGTCAAAGAACGAACCTTTTTGCGTTTTTCCGGGTCTCGAAACGCATACGCAGCGAGGTCCCTGTTGGGTGTAAGTTTGCAACGTGGGAAAACGGGAACAAGGGACTTGAGAATCTGGATCAGTATCCAAGGTGGGCACATATCATCTGCAATCTGAATATTCCAAGGCATAAGTATATTTACAGAATATTATATGATTCTACCTTGCACATTGGGGCGACCAAAACTGCGCCATCCCATGCTTTGGGCTGCTTTAGATGCGCTTTAATCGCTACGGCTCCTCCCATGGATTCCCCAAATAAAAAACAAGGGAGTTCCTTAAACTCTTCTCTTTCTACATTAACAATGGTTAAATTTTAATTTAACTGGTTAGTTAAATATAAATATATATATTACCTCTTACAGAAGAGTAATGCTCTATCACGTCATCTACTAGTAAGTCAAAACTTTCTATGTATCCATGTAAACCAGAGGATAATCCAAAGCCCTCATAGTCCATTCCAAAAACTGCATATCCTGCTGCTGCCAGTCTTCTAGCAATCCCTATACAAATATTCTATCTATAATAAATACATTATTGATTGAAATAGTATATATATATATATATATATATATATACATATACGTACCTTCAAAGAAGATGTTATAGTGTCACCATAACCATGACAATAGCATATTAGTGCTTTCGGCCGACTGAATTCCGGTAACCAACTCTTTGTAAACAGCTCAACTCCTCTAGAATTCACCTTATATTCCTCGGTTGCCACCACGCCTTCAGACGGTCCCTGAAAACATAATCATATATATGTGTACACACACACACACACACACACTTTACGAAGATGTTTAAGTTGTTTCTGATCTTTTCAAACTCGGAGAAGATTTGTCGACGCTCAGTGGCCCAATCCAGATTGTGTTGCAATTTGAACTTGCCGTCATGTTGGAAATCTCGATGAATTTGCTTCTTGGGCACAAGGATTGTGACAAAAACGATCCAGAAGAGAACAATTAGCGCCCCTGCAGTGCCCCATATGCTCATATCTCCCCATGTACGAGCATTGACATAAAATCAGCCAACATCATATAAATTCAATGGGGAATTCGATAAATTCTTCACAATTTCTATGAATTTTGCGTATTATCTATACTGTTCAACAAAAACTTTGCATCGATATTCAAAATCTGTGGGCCTCCAAAGTCAAGCAATGGAAACTTTTAGAAGCGCCATTACCGGGCGGACGAACGTATTGCTGGCACGTGTCGATATTCTAGACTCTGCCACGTGGATAACTTAGATCTGGCACTAGTCAATCATGCCAAGTGGCTGGAAGCTAACTAAAAATTTCAAAAACCCTAAAAGGATATTCCATACCCTTAAAGACAGATGGAACGCTCCGATTGGATATAAACGAATATTCCAGACACTATGAAATAGATATCACTTTAATTTCTTGCTTTATGTCGTGGCAGACACGGCCTCTTTTTGCTTTTGTTTGTTTGATAGACTTTTTCATACCAGACGTGTCATAGTTCGAAACCCTTTGTCTTGTTTTCATATGTAGATTTGACTAATAGTATAGTGATGTCATCTAATGGTTGTATAACTATTTAATTATTTTGAACAACTTCATATTTAATCTTATTTGTTGTTATTACAACTATACGAAATATTTATTCAATAATGCATTTACATCGTATGCATTTTACATAGTTACACACACGCATGTGTGTGTGTGGCTTGACTTAGGCCAGCTAGTGATAGAAAGACGAAGGAAAGAAAGTCTGTTAATTTTAGCTAAATGCATTTAATTAATCAAAACTTGGGTGGCAAACTCTGTCCACTAAATCTACGGTGAAAGTTTCTCCACGTAAGCTCCCACAAAGTTTACATCACCTTCACCGACATTTTAAAGCTAAACATTGAGGGGATTTAAACCTTATCCAAGTTGCTTAATCTTTCACATCAACTTGGGGTCAATAGAATCTAGTACATCTGTTAAAAGAATATTCTAATAATGTGTTGGAGACATATACACCATTGTACTAGACATGTATTAATAATATTATATATATAGTTGAATTACATTGACCTCAGGATATAGATTTTTATATTGTTCGAACCCATTTAACCAAAAGGTTCCGGTTTGATTTATAAGGTAGGTCAAACATTCGTATCAATGTTCCTACACTCGGAAAATATTATTTTTTTTTCGGTGGAGCCGGCGTTCGGACATAACATCATCTTTTGCACCATTGTACTATAAAACAATATAATTGTTTAATTAACTAATCATGTTTATTTAGCTTTTAAATGTAAACCTCTTATATATGTTAATTTATATTTAGACTTATTGACACATGGCAAGTCTGGTATCCAATAAACCTTGCCAAGTCTACATTACATCCACATGGAGATCAGGTTTGCAAGCTAAACCTAGGAGGATATATTTAATTAGAGTGACAGATACTTGTCGTGCAATTATAATTAGGATATTCGGCTGCAATATTCGGAGTGCTAGACATTCGGACCAGACCGCCTGAAACCGGCACGTACCGGTGGTAGAGGTGGGATGACCGGTGCCGTCGGTAAGACCCTTGAGTGTTGTGGGTTGGCAACACATACGCACATTGCTCACTTTCTTTGCTTGTCAAAGCTTCTGTCCGCGATTAGGGTTCTTGAGACGAGAGGGTTTGTGAGCGGCGGTGGCCGGCGAGTTGGAGCTGCATTCGGGGTAAGATCTTTCGATAGAATCCTTGAAATCTTTCTGGCGCGGCGTCAAAATCTGTTCTTACGGTGGCATTTCTTATTCTGGTAAAAAGAAGCCAAAAATCTCTTTTTTCTTCATTGAAATCGGCTTTCTGAGGTTTCTTGCATTGAAATCGGCTCCGGAGGCCGATTTTGTGCTTTCTTGCAAGAAACTGATGATTTCGTATGTTCTTTTGCCAGGATGAGGAGTGTTTGATACCACGGCAGGATACCGGAAGGAATAGTGGCATTTCGATCCGGAAGAATGCCCGGGCAGAGTCCCGGACCGAGACGGGAAGAGGTCCGCGGATCAGAGGAGAAATGCTTGGATCAACAGCTATGGCAAGCGTGCGCCGGAAGCATGGTTCAGCTGCCGACTGTCGGATCGAAGATTATCTATTTCCCGCAAGGCCACGCTGAGCAAGCCGCGTCCAGTCCGGAGTTTCCCCGTTGTTTAGGTCCAGCAGGAACTGTGTACTGCCGGGTGCTGTCTGTCAAGTTCCTGGCGGACAAGGAGACGGACGAGGTCTATGCGAAAATCAGATTGCAACCGGAGGGTACATTCTCCGGAGAAGAAGAGAACGAGCCGCCGCCTCAATCCTCCGAGAAGCCGGCATCTTTCGCAAAGACACTGACGCAGAGCGACGCGAATAATGGAGGTGGATTCTCAGTTCCCCGTTACTGTGCCGAGACGATCTTCCCCAAGCTCGACTACTCGGTAGATCCGCCGGTGCAGACTGTTCTCGCTAAGGATGTTCATGGTGAGGTCTGGAAGTTCCGGCATATCTACAGGGGTACCCCTCGTCGGCATCTTCTCACCACTGGATGGAGTACTTTCGTAACCAGAAGAAGCTCGTAGCCGGGGATGCAATCGTGTTCCTGCGGACGAATTCCGGTGAGCTTTGCGTTGGTGTTCGACGCTCCATGAGGACATCTGGAAATGGGGAATCGCTTCTGTGGCACTCAGCAAGCCGGGGTAGCTCCAGATGGGAATTGCGGCCTCCAGAGTGCAATTACGGTACGGATTCGCTTATGGGCGATGTCAGTGGATCGAGGTCTGCAAGTGGTGGTGGAAATGGTGGTGGGTTTTCTCGGAACCGGCCCAAAGTTACTGCCAAGTCTGTTCTTGATGCAGCTACGCTTGCAGCGGCTGGGAAGCCGTTCGAGGTCGTGTACTACCCGAGAGCGAGCACTGCTGAGTTTTGTGTCCGAGCTCAGACCGTCAAGACGGCTCTAAGTCATGCTTGGTATGCGGGTATGAGATTCAAGATGGCGTTTGAGACGGAGGATTCTTCTCGGATTAGTTGGTTCATGGGTACCATTTCAGCTGTTCAGGCTGCCGACCCGGTTTTCTGGCCGAATTCTCCTTGGCGTGTTCTTCAGGTACGCCTAGGTACATTGTGTGTACATTGTGATGTAGAGCATGTGTGTCTTTATATGTGTAACTGTACATATGCGTTCGTCAAATAGATGATGCTACAAACTCCACCATCACACTTTTGACACTTTAATATGCACTTAGTTCCCGCATGTTTGTTACGCATATATACAGTGTTTACATAAAGTTTTTACGTTCTCAAAAGGTTGCATGGGACGAGCCGGATTTGCTACAAGGCGTGGGTCGCGTTAGTCCATGGCAAGTGGAACTTGTATCAACGTTACCAATGCAGCTTCCACCCTTCTCCTTACCCCGTAAGAAGTTCCGTGCATCCCAACCTCTAGGTCCGGAGCATCACAACTTTACGACGACCACAATTGCCAACGGTGTCTTGGGGGTAAGTATTCGTATATAACACTAACACTATCGAATTTATTTTGTACTAATACGACTATAATTCTTATAGTGAATTCGTGGCATGGTCTTTCAGATGATATTCCTGCAGGCATGCAGGGAGCCAGGCATGAGAGACTTTATGGGCTCACCTTCTCGGACTGCCAGCAGTCGAACCGATTGCCAGTTGACAAGTATCAACCTCCCCAAGACAATGTTGCAAAATCATTTACAACGTCAGCGACAAATAACACTCTTAGCTATGGTGCTACAGATCTCAGGTTAGGACAGGTCTCTCTGCGTAATGAGTCTTCGAGTAGCTCAAACAACACAACAAACAGGCAGGGTACTATTCTGTTGTTCGGGAAGAAGATCAACACTGAAGCACAGGAGCAGCAGTTATCTAGCTCGTCCGAGGCAAGCTCTTCAGGGGAAAGCCAGACTGAGAATGGGCAGGTGTCCTCATCTAATGGGAATGCAGATGATGGGAGTATGAAGTGGTCTAAGAAACAGGCAAGCGTGCTTTCTTCGGAGAAGAAGGATAAGAAGGTAGAAGGAAGCAATGACGAGGATGTACAGTGTAAGATATTTCTAGAGAGCGAGGAAGTCGGGAGAACACTTGATCTCTCGGAATTTGGGTCATATGAGGAGCTTTATGATAAGCTAGCTTCCTTGTTCAGTATTGACAAGCCAAATCTCTCTGGCCGTGTGGTTTACAAGGACTTGGAAGGATCCACTATCCACGTTGGAGGAGAGCCGTACAAGTAAGTCGTGTGTGTGTGTGTGTGTAACAACTTATAGACTAGGGACAGTATCATGTACTATTTTATATTCTTTAGGGATAGGTAGTTACATAATGTGCCAAGAACCCGATTAAGACTTGTATAGTTCATATTATGACGTTTTACGATATACTCATTTTTTACTCACATCTATATTAGATGGGTATATGTATAACAATGACTGAGGTTTATGTTTATATGTAGAAGTACTTCAGTGCATGATCTCTCGCCCTCCGAAAAGCATGGACGTGACTTGTCTGATTTTGTGTTAACTTTATTAAGATGTATACCATTTGCATTACTGTTCCAATAATGTTCTTCCTTTTAAGTTGGAAAGTGACATCAAACAAAGAGCGCGAGCTATTCACCTTGTATTAAAACTTAACATTATGCATATTTAAGTTAGCCTTCCCCCCTCTCTCTTCGGATGTGACCTGGTGCACTTCACTATTCTAGTTATTTCTCTACATCTTTTATGATTTATATCCATATTTATATATTATATTATACAGAAAATATACATACACCATGATAACATTTATGTAGACGTGTGCATATGTTTGCTAACATTGGTACGTATGTAAAACAGGAATTTTATGAAAATCGGTACGGAGGCTCACAATTCTGACGGGTACGGTAGCGGGCGGTTGGTGATAGGATGTACAGTACGGAAGATGATAACAGATTGGTGGGGGCAAGCTTAAAGTAAGCCATCTAAGCCGTTTGTTGTTTATTTTATTCTTTTCAATTTTTATTTTTAATCAGTTAATCCCAGATGATGCTGTTTTAATAGGGAAAAGTATTAATCTATATATACAAACGTGTGGGTAAGCACACACCACGTGTGTAATGTATGTTTAAATCGTGTATGTATTACATAGTATGTCATTGGTTTTAAATTATATTATTATACGTGTATATGTATGTAACAATAATTTAAAATAAATAAATATATAATTACTGAGTTTAAAACTTCATGGTTAACTTAATTTTGGAAAAAAAATATTTTTCATAATCATATAAAATTGTAATTTTCCTCTCTTTAATCGATTTTATTATTTTTCTGTACCATAGGAATGTTCTTTAAGTTTTAATTTTTTTAATTATACTTTTCTAGTGTTCGATCATTGAATGTTATGCTATGCTACATGTAAACAGTGTAGATGTAAAACCTACTAACATTATATAAAATAGCTTAATTGTGCATAATCAATCATTAAATGGAACAGAGTGCGGTTGGCTAGTGGGCGGGTCCCCAACTGTTGTTGAGACGTCGTGAATGCACGGCCGAGATCTTCCGATCTCCAAAACAAATTTAGAAAATACCGACACCTTACCGCACGGGAAAGTTCCATCCACCGGTTAGGACAGGCACGTGTAGGTCACGCTACACAGCGACCGTGTCCCCACAGGCTGCGCCGGTCATTCCTAGCTGTCTTTCTGCGTGTACACTCCCCCACGCACACACAGGAACACACACACAAGGCGACGAGCAGGAAGAACTCCCTATTCTAACGAAATGCTCGATCCGCCCACATTGTAGTACCGGAGAATCCCCTTCCCGCATTCTGGGAGCAATCGGAGTCTCAAAAATCCCCGAATCAGAAAGTGGATCTACATCCAGGTAAATCCCTTAGGGTTCTACCCAGTTCATGTGATAGAGGCACCGGAACGAGAATCGGACGACGACCATCTTCATAAAACAGGCACGAAATCCGACCCAGACAGCTCTAGAATCGAGTTCAGAAGCTTTCCCCTATCTCAATGGAATGCTGGTCCTGAGAAATGTGACCAAGATGAAGTCCGGAGCAGTTCATCCTGTTATTCGGAGATCTCTAACAAGCAGCTACAGAAAGGGCAGTACAAGTCCAGAAAGATCCTCGGTTCTTATCGGACCCGGTCCTCTCATCCGACACTGTCTATATATAGTAGCGTGTATAGCTAGTTTACTAATCGGCTTCCGATTCTCTAGAGAAACACTTCTTGTTCTTTTCCGTCAACCGCAAGTGTCCGTTATCAAGCCCGAGATCGACGTTGGACTCAAGTTCCCGTACGTACCACCCTCCGAGGTAAAGTCCGAGCTTAAGTTCGAGACGAAAAGTGGCCGAGTTCACGTCGGTCGGCATGAGATACTTATCAGACCCTGGCCGCATCCGGATGGGAAGGAGCTATATAGAGCTCATGCCTTGTTAGAGCGTGTACAGAAGGAGCAGAGGGATTTATACGGTCCAAGGAACTGGCGGACTGTGATATGTATAACTCCTACGTATGTACGAACCTTTCAGGCTATACACTTACTCGGAGTTATGCAGACGCTTAAGAGTGTTCCGTACTCGGTTATATGGATTGTTGTGGAGGCTGGTGGGAAGACTAATGAGACTGGCTCGGTTTTGGTAAATTCTGGGCTGAATTATGTTCATTTGGGTGTTAATGATGCGATGCCTGCTTCCTGGGAGCTCAGGAGGAGAATGGAGACTCGTCTTCGTGTTGAAGCATTGAGGTAAACATATATACATATGCGTCTGTACGTATTTATGTATATATGCTGTCGTTGTTCGTTTGTATGTATGTCATACATAAGATACATATATACACGTGGTGTGCGTGCGCGTGTGTGTGTGATAATTTGGTAAACCTTGTAAGAGTTTCCTTATCCCGAAAGGCTCATCAAAATGACTAAGTTATTGCTTTTGCTTTAAGGATTGATGATCGATGCTCTTGTGTATTATGTATATAGCACACACGTACATACATATGCTTTCATAAAACGCATGTTTGCTTTTCTTGTGTATCATATCGACTCACTCTCTCTCTCTCTCTAACCACACATATACATCTATGTGCGTCTCATGTATACATATGCATACACGTATAGATGGTCATTTGTCTTTCTTGTGCTTGTGGTGTATTATCTGTATGTACATGTATACACACACACACTATATCTAAGTGAAACGCAAGCATACAGAACATGCGTATGCATTTATCTTTCTGCTTTCATGTGATTTAACATAGAGGAATGCATTATCATTCCATCTTTTGTCTTCTCTTATTCACCCACCTCAGAACTTACTAACAATATATTTATATTTATGTATCCCAGTAAGAATATCTTCGTGCGTGTTTTGGTTTTGTGTGTGTACATGTGTATTTATGTATACTAACTATGTATTGTGTGCATAGACATGTGAGACATGAGAAGCTGGATGGAATCATCATATTTGCAGATGATAGCAACGTACATAGCCTCCAGCTTTTCGACGAGGTTCAAAAGGTAAAAATCATATATAATTTACTGAACACAACACTGTGTTTACTGGTAGCCTCATAGACATACTACGACACGGATATGTAGCTACAAAATAAGTGTGTACGTGCATGTGTGTGTGTGTGTGTAACATATGTTACTATATACAGGTGAATTGGATAGGAGCATTGTCAATGGGACTATTTGAGACACCATCCGAGGAGCAAACAGACTCTAATCCGAGACTTCCGGTTCAGGGTCCGGCATGCAATGAGACATGCAACGTCATCGGATGGCACGCATTGCGTTCATCTTTCGCCTCCGGTGGAATCATGGACGTTGCTACGCATCTCGAATGGTCGGGTTTTGTCATAAACTCCCGGTATGTGTGTGTGTGCCTGGCTGCTTGCGTCCATATCACACGTACATAGTTGATACAATCTCTGTGTATGTAAATCTGGTAGTACTTGCATATTGCTATGATATGTGTGTGTGTGTTACATATTATTGCAAATCTATGTTTATGATACACTACTTAGCCTGCATTTGGACAGTCAGTTTTAGATCTCTCTCTCTCTCTCTCACACACACACACATTCACACATACTTTTTATTGTGTGTGATACAAGCATATGCTTATCCTATATATACTGTTGATGTGTGTGTTGTGTTTACATTTACGTTAGTATATGGTAGCATAGCAGTAAGTGCTTTGTGATATAGATCAATTTGTTCACACACGTGTTTGGATAGGGCGTTGTGGGAAGATAGTGATAAGCCGGAGTGGATTAGCGAGTTTAACGAGTGGATTGGGGAGGAGATTAGCAAGAGCAGTCCTTTGAGGCTCGCAAAAGAGCAGAGTTCCATTGAGGCGTTGGGCAATTGTGGCCGTGAAGTCATGCTATGGAGTGTGAGGACCGAGGCCCGTGCTGACAGCCGATTCCCTTCCGGGTATGTGTGTTTCCTGCCTGTATAAGAGAGAGAGAGAGAGAGAGAGGGAGGTAATATACATATGCATACACACATGTTAATGTGTGTATGTATGTGTACAGTCGTGTATAAGAGAGAGAGAGAGGCATTATACATATGCATACACACATATGTTAACGTATGTATGTGTACAGGCGTGTATAAGAGATTATACATATGCATACACACACATGTTAATGTGTACAGGCGTTTATGTGAGGTATTATACACATGTAATGTGTGTATGTATGTGTATGAGAGAGAGGGGCATGTTAATGTGTGTATTTGTGTGCGTACAGGTGGGTTTTGGAGGAGCCTTTGGAGGTGACAGTCCCTGCGAAGAGGACAGCGTGGCCTGCATACGTGGAGCAAAATACGACCAACACTAAGCACAGAAACCCTAAAACACGTCGATCAAGGAAGAAACAACAACAGCAAGAGAGTTACAATACGACTCGTGTGAATATTCGACTGCATCCGCAGCAGGTCTCCTAGAATATTCCTAATAATAAGAGCATTTTTTTTTTCTCTTTTGTCATTTTTTGTGCTCTTATACAATAAACCACACACTTAATACTGTGCATGTATACGTATGTTACGTGCTATTTATGTATACGTATGTTACGTGCTATTTATATAACATGGTGTTTGTGTGTGTTTATAAACATGTGTCTCTCATATACATATATATATGAAGAGCTTAACTAATAGCAAGACTTAAAAGTGAAATGAATGTAAACCTTCTTTTCTCACACATACGTATATTAAATAAATCGATTTTATAATTTGTTCAAGTAATGCATTAAAGTAAAATAGTTAAATTATTATATTTAATCATATTTCGAAAGCATAGGTATCAAGTTTGCTCTAGGGAACACCAGGTGTGTGTGTGTGTGTGTGTGAGAGAGAGAGAGAAAGAGAGAGAGAGAAATTTATTGTACATGTAGTTATCCGTAATATACATACACGGTGAAAAATATCTGGTTGGGATGGAATAGTCACTTATATTTCACATTTATGTAAATATGAAACATATAAACACACACACACAACAGGTTATACACGCGTTTATACACAGAATGATATATAATTTATACTCGCGGACGCACACACTCATACACATATACAAATTACAGTTACGGAGTGCAAACCTTTACTTGCGTTTCTCAGAAATGGTGTTCTGAAGCGTGTGAGCCATATGTCTGTTTGTCTCGGTGTGTGTCGAATTGTTGCATATTTCCCCAAGTAACTCTCCAATAGAACACCAATCTTCGGAGCTTGTTAATGTTGAAGTCCCTGTTACAACCCTATGCAACATCCTAAATCCCAGTTGTAGAAGATCTTCATCTTCACGTATTTCCTTGCAACTCAACAGTTCCTATATGTATACGTACAATATAATGTAGCATATCACACTATACATTATACATATACATATATATCTATATATACATGACGTACCTTGACAAATGCAGTAGCAGCTCGTGTGTCTTCCTCAAAGGCTTTGGATCCCGCTGGTTCAAGAATATCCTCCCATGTGGTCATCAGCCGGAGGATGTTCTCGTGCTCCTCAAGTCTGTCTAGGTTCCTCCTTGAGCTTAAAACTTCCCGAAATAGTCGATCCAATAGAGCTATAATAAGCTGCCAGTTCTCAGTTGAAAGAAGTTGCTGTGACAAGTACCTGCAAAACCAGCATATTTTAACTATAGTTACAGTTTATATAGCATTATTCTAGCTTATGTATATAATATTTTGTACAATATTATGTTCATGTGTGTGTGTAAACATTGGTGAAAAGGAGAAGATACATACACACCAGGACGTCCCCGACGCCATAGCAAACTCTCCCTGAATATATAGTCGCAGCAAACGAGTAAAGAGTGTTCGACCGCTTGTGTCAAATGCACGAGTACCAAGTCCCAACAGCACTCCTGCACACACACACAAATATATATACATATACATGCACATACATATACATATGTATATATATGTATGTATGTATTAAACATATACTACTATCAAAATTACTAATATGATACAACCAGTGTTTACACAACCAATAAACAATAATATACAGACCTTAACTTCTTGTCTATTGCTTCCGCATGTTTATTCGATTCACCACTCAACAAAAACTGATGCAGTAGCAGCAGTCGTGGAGCAACCTAGATATACAAAACTGTAGATATGTATGTATACAAACGCGTGTGTGTGTGTGTGTGTGAGAGAGAGAGAGAGTGAGTGCGTGTGCGTGTATGTGTAACCTCTTTGGTCTTGCAAATGATCATCTCCTTTAAAACATCGTCTCCAGCTGTTACTAAAACACCTAGTTTCACCAAACTTTCCACAGGTACCTTAAAAATATAATCATACATTAGTAACTTTATAAGTAAATCCAAATCACTTACAACGGTTAATGAAGGTTGCTCTTTAAGTGATGCCCAAGCTCGTAAAGGCTTTATAAGAAGCTCCAGAACATACTTCTCCACAGCTTCTGGATGTTGCCGTACAATACAGCACACAGTGGTTATCGATGTACGGTGCATGTTACTAATCATACGAGCTGCAGATTCCGCAACTTGATTACTACTATCCGTGGCAAGTGAAAGCAGTTTCAATAACTGTGGACATATCCTTGTGTAATATTCTTCAGGTGTTGCTACGGATTGTGGACACTTAGCAAGATGTGCAGCTACTCTCTTATGTACCACAACATCCCCTGTTTTAACTTACAAGGTTAGTATAAAACAAAACTATAATTTAGTTTACTAGTTTCTTAAAAAGTTCTATATATATATTTATTTATTTATCTCTAAATGTTATAAATTTCTACACATATACATTTATCATATATATACACACATGGATAGCACAATATACAGACGCATCAAATGTCTATACACAGTATACATACACTAAAAACAGGACACAACTGTGCATACATACATATATATATCTATATCTATCTATCTATAGCGAGAGAGACCTGCGGTGCAGTCCCAACTAGTCTTTCCAACGCGGCCGCCACACCACCTAACAATATGATAGAAACATATGTCAAACTAGAGTCTATTTTATATATATATCTATCTATATATGCATATATACATACTCCAATACTATACTAAACATAAGCGTAATATTACTTCTTGCATGAGGAGCTAGAGAGAACTCTGCTGACTTAGTTTTTTAGCCAAGCTGGAGGGTTCTCTGTATGCAGTAACACCATCATGGACTCCACATTATTTGCACTGGCAGCTTCTCCACAATGACTCCATCATTTCTAACACTGTCTGTTTCTTCTTTGCATCAGAAACATTGTCTGCTCCTCCTAAATGAGTTTTGTGTGTGCGTGTGTGTGGTGTGTGTGAGTGAGTGAGTGAGAGAGCACATAATGGCTTTAACCTTATCATATACTTTGAGTGTTCCATGTGGACTATAAGAGAGCTGGAAACAAGCTCCCATATCGGGAAGATGGTATGAGTGCACGAGCTCTTGTACAGAAGCACTTCTGGGGAAAAATCATGGCAAGCTCCCCAAAAGTCTAGCGGCTTCATATAAAGCATCAAATTCACCACATTCTCTACATACAACAATAAATAAACAACATGTCATGTTTGCGTGGAGTATAGGTGTAAAACAAATAGTTGATCTCTAATGACCGTCTTAAATATGTACCATAACATATGACCGTAATCTTTATATATACAGCGCTCTCTCTCTCTGGGATATGGGTATTATGTGTACGAATGCAACTATGTATGTTTGATCTACTGTTTGGAAAGTACATTCCCCATATCCGATCACACATGCATACTGGATAGCATTCAGAAGCGCATCTGCATGTTCTTGGGACGATTATGAAGGGGAATTCCAACTCCGGGGGACAAATGTGGAAGAATGCAGCTCCTCACAAGTGCCTCCAGTGCATCTTTTGCATTCAGATCCTGTGTCGCTACATACCGATCAGAAGACAGGCGCCTTGCGAGATCGAGAGGTACCGGATCGCACTCGCCCATGACGACCCTAACCCAATAACCCTAATGAAGCCTAAAACAGAGACAGGACACCCTAAAAAGAGTTCAGCCACATAGGCAACACGTGGAAAAAAGAAGGCCACGTGGAGTTCGTTTTAAAATTTAATTATGAAGGAATGTTTTATAAATATATAAACTTATTCAGCTTCGCCTTCGCCTTCGCCTTCTTCCTTCTCCGGCTCAGGAGGTTTGGGAATGGGGGAAGCTCAAGACTCTCCAGCGTGAGTCCCTCAAACTCCTTGAAAAAGGCGGAGGTAATGGTGGCATGTATGGCTTCCTCTTCACACCCAACCAATATATACATTACTAAACCCTGTTGGAGTCACCACTGTATACGCACCAGGCCATGTTGCAGACCTCACCCCTACCACCTGGTGCTTGAGGTTTTGTGTGTAGAACTAATAAATATATAAAAAACATCAACACACACGCGCGCGCACGCACGCGCACACACATACCTTGTTATAAGACCATGGTTTCATGCCTTCAAGCTTCCATCAGCGTCTAAAGGAGAGAGAAGCTCTGGGATGACCTCCTGCTCTTCAGGGCTAGGTGAGACTTCTTCTTTCTCCTCACCTGGATAACATATATGTTATATTAGCTTAGTGAGAGTATGTGCTCTACTTCTTCGCCTTCTCGCCTTCCTCTTCTCTGGCACGAATAATGTAGTTCTTCCTTGTAGATTGAGGTACTTGTTCTTGTGTACCCAGTTCTCTAGTGACAGTAGATCTGCAAAACTCAATGGTTATATTCCTCGTTCTTTTGCAGCTCTCCACCTTCACCGCCTTCTTCACCTTCTTCCGGAGCCTGCATACACACACACACACACACACACACATACTATATACATATCAATACTTAATACATGCATGTGTAGAAGTATAGTCCCAATAATGATAAGACACATGTATCACTTACATTATAATAGCCCTTCGGAGCAATTTCAGTTGTGGCTGATATCCGAGCAATTTGCGCTCTCAAATAGTTCTCCTCAACTCCAGGAAACGGTGGATAAGCAGAAACTTCTGCCTGTAATTAGTCAGACGTGTGTGTGTTGTATATATGAAGTGCTTACAAAAGTGTGTGTGTGTATATATATATATAAAGAGAGAGAGAGAGAGAGAGAGAGAGAGAGAGAGAGAGAGAGAGAGAGAGAGAGAGAGAGAGAGATGTATAAGATTGTGTGTAATATAGTAATATTTCACATGCATACTCACGCACTAACAGTTTTGTACCTTTAAGTCGCCAGTGAGGAACTTTTAACTTGTCTAGCAGTTTTGATTTGCAAGGGGGTGACATCCGGAAGCCTGTATAATTGCTCACCTGGCCTGCTGCAAACCCAGTATGTGTGTGCATTCGGTCCTATTCCGGTTTCAATTGGTACTGTGTCCACTGGCCTTCCCCATGGACCTTTTCTGGCACCTTCTTCCCCCTCTTCACCTTCTGGCTCTGGTAACGGTTCGCTGGTTGTCTCGAAAACAAAGTAGTCGCTGCATCAAGCCCAAACTTAGTATGTACATGTATGATTACACACACACACACCACGAGAAAGAGAGAGGGGGTGTTACACACAGCGCGTACACACACATGTACCTCTTGATACCAAGAATTTGCCAAAGAATCGCATCTTTGAGACAACCTTAGTGGCACTGAGTTGTCTCATGGTCAAGACAACTTGGTAGTTCTCAGTTCGTCCCAGGCCAACTCCAATAGCTTCAAGGAATGCACTGTCATTCAGGTAGTTGACACATTCATATTCAGGGCCCTCTTTTTCCTCCTCAGGTTCCTGTGAGAATTAAATCTGTACATATGTTATATACGTCTGTATATCTATACATATACATAAACATCTGTATGTGTGTGTGCGTGTGTTTGTCTGTGTGTGGGTAGAGGAATTAATCACTTCTTCAGGTGGTGGCTCATCCGACTCTGGATCTGCTGCTGGAGGTGGGGGCTTCTTTTCAGGTATACTGCAAAGAACCTTCACATAAACGTGTGTGTGTGTGGTAGAGAGAGAGAGAGAATAGTTTGTATGGCTTGTGTGTGGTTCAAATGTTATCCATTTGAAAATCCCAGTTCATTCCTTAAGTAAACTGCCAAAAGAGACCACCGTATGTATATATGCACGTATGCACAGGCCATACCTTTGGAGGGCAATAAACTGCTTGACAAACTTCTCATCTTTGTGATCTTTCCATGAACGTGGTACCTTAGGGCCTTCTTCTGGAATATATCGAGTCTGTTTTAGCAACAAGCTTGTCTCCAGTATATCAATAGCGTTCTCCGGCTTTGTTGTAAAATCTGCAAATCAGGAGCTGTCATATATTATAGACTAGTTTTCACAATCACAGTTAATTAATTAAGTTAATGATTTTATATGCATTTAGAGGATATGAAATAAAAAGATCTTCAGGATTCATTTATATACATGATTTGATATGTATAATTTTTTTTTAAATACATGTTTTTCACTGGCTTTTAGTATTTATCAATTAATCAAATTTTAACTAATTACCACTAATACAAAACGGGGGCTGGATTGTGAAAGCCTTCTCTCTCTCTCTCTCTCTCTCTCTCTCTCTCTCTCTCTCTCTCTCTCTCTCTCTCTCTCTCTCTCTCTCTCTCTCTCTCTCTCTCTCTCTATATATATATATAGTGCATTCTCTCTCTCTATGTGTGTGTGTATACAAAAGTTTACCGTCTGGATTAACTGTGCGAGATGTACAAAGACAGAGTCCCCATTTGTAGCAGATTTCTTCTGCAAATAAGCAAGACATTGCTCTGTCGACATCTTCCCCATCTTGCCAGGGATGCAAGAACCCTAAATGACAGTTAAACGCAATATGGCGGTTGAACCCTAAAACAGAGACCTATTTTAGAGATTAGGGCAGGACGATTGGAAGCAATGCGCAGATAACTCGCGTCAAGGAGCCAGCATTCTCATGTCGCGCTTGCTCGTGGCTCTCTTGTCGAAGAAGCGCCTCGTTCCAGTAAGTAAAATCTGTAATTTCTTAGTTTGAAGCAAAATCTGTGGTTATTAGTGATAATCTTCTTTCTCTGTAGAGAAATACGTAAAATTTACATTTTTTCTTACATAATCTCCAGGTTTTGAAGGGGAATTCGTACAACCCCTTGGAGTTTCTCACTTCTAGCTCTGCGGAAGGATTTCTACATGGTCGGTTATCGCAATACCGGTGTTTCGGAAGCTGGAGTCGCTCGCACAGGGATGTAGAGTTTCTGGGTAGAGGGCACTCTTTACAGCGTTCACAAGGTAGTAACCGACATTGCTCTTCTTCAAATAAACATCTGAGAAAGGTTCGTTCATATAATATCTTATACGCTTTAAAATGTCTATAACATAGACATTATATATTAGAATATATATAGTTTACCATATAGTAATGAGTTTTATTTGATGTTCTAGGCTATAGAAACTTCTATCCGAAGTTTCCAAAAGAGAAGAAATCAAACCGAGGTACGCACACACACGTTATATATATATATGTGTGTGTGTGTGTGTGTGTGTAGAGAGAGAGAGAGAGAGAGAGAAGAGAGAGAGAGAGGATGTATTATCTTTATAAAGATAAAACATACAAATATGAAGTCAATAATATGTGTCGAGCAGCACATATAAGAGCTTTGTATTTTATGCTTTCAGGAAAGCTAAAGAGCGACAGAAATCTAAATCACGTGGAAAGCAGTTTATATGGGGTGCAGTTCTTGGAACTGCCATTTCTCTACCCTTTTGTAACATGCTGCTTAAAAGGGACAATGCCACTGAGGTATTTAATTTAGTATACTATGTTGTATTAACGAGGCGTTAATCAGAGTTCGTGTGTGCGTGTGTTTGTATTATGTATATATGGATGTTAACTAGAGATATCGTCTATTTACAACGCAGATAAGCTACCAACAGTTTAGAACGGATCTACTAGAGCATGGTTTTGTTGACCATGTCGAAGTAGTGAATAACAGCTATGTGAGAGTTTACGTTCTAAACCCATCAACTGAGCTACCCGAGTACCGATATTTCTTCAATATTGGAAGTGGACAATCTTTTGAGCAGAAGCTGGAAGATGCACAAGAAATTCTTGGACACGATGATCGCGACTACATTCCTATCACGTATGAAACCAAGGTTGTATAAAGTGTATACTTATATTATTTCTCTGTATGCATTCATAGACTAGTTACATAGTTACTTGGGTCCTAGATATGCAGACATATGGTTACTTGGATCTTAGATATGCAGACATATAATATAGTTGATCATAAATACGTGGACACACACACACAGAATGCACTTAACACGTATTGTCCTTCAGTTGAGTTGGGGGCAAGAGTTCAGAAGCTTTCTTCCAACTTTGCTTATTATCGGATGGCTCGCATATTCCACTTGGAGATGGAAAAAAGCAGCTAATGCTAACCCGGAAAAGCAAAGTGAACGGACCATCTTTACCATGGGAAAGGCTAATGTTAGCAAACTGGACACCAATTTGAAAGATAAGGCATGCGACAGACGGTAGTTAATTACTCACCGTCATACACATATTTATGTACAGCCATATACAATGTGATATATAGGTATGATTGCATTCATATGACTCTAAATTGTCATTCCGTTTTACAGGTAACATTCAAGGATGTAGCTGGGTGCGATGAAGCAAAACAAGAGGTGATGGAGTTTGTGCACTTCCTGAAGAATCCGAATAAGTATCAAGAGCTTGGAGCTAAGATCCCAAAAGGGGCACTCTTGGTTGGCCCCCAGGAACCGGCAAAACTCTCTTAGCAAAAGCAACTGCAGGTCAAGTATAACTACTTAGTAGATACATAAGATATGTTATTATTAATTAACACACATTGTTATTATGTTAACTGCAGGTGAAGCAGGTGTACCATTTCTATCCACATGTGGTTCTGACTTCAGAGAAATGTTCGTGGGTGTCGGACCTGCGAGAGTAAGGGATTTATTTGCTGAAGCACGTCGTGAGGCACCGAGTATCATCTTCATAGACGAAATTGATGCAATCGGTCGTGCTAGAGGTGGAGGTATGCTAGCTTGGTATTCCTTATCATACATTCGTGTGTGTGTGTGTGTGTGTGTGTGTGTGAGAGAGAGAGAGAGAGAGAGAGAGAGCCTGACTGAGCACATTTGATGTAGGATTTGGTGGAGGACATGATGAGGGAGACAACACACTTAATCAACTTCTAGTTGAAATGGACGGATTTGCAACAACAGCAGGGGTAGTAGTATTTGCTGGGACAAACAGGCCGGATATTCTCGATAAGGCTTTACTAAGGCCTGGAAGATTCGACAGACAAATTGGTCTAGACAGACCGGACATAAAAGGCCGGGAGCAGATATTTAATGTACATCTCAAGAAGCTCAAGGTATGGTTGTTTCTAAAACTTGTTGCAGCACACATACTTCAACTAAAGTAGTACTAGATTGATGTGTCTGTATGTGCACGTACTGACTACAGATGCATGATATGTGCATATATTTGTCTGAAGTGTATTTCTCTACGTGTGTAGCTTGACAAGGAGATTGGCTACTATTCTCAGCGTGTTGCGGCTCTTACACCGGGTTTTTGTGGAGCAGAGATTGCAAATGTATGCAATGAAGCTGCCCTTATTGCTGCGAGAAGTGAGAAGTCGGAGATATCCATGGAGCTTCGAAGCTGCTGTTGATAGGGTTATTGGTGGCATTGAAAAGAAACATCGGGTATGCGTGTGTATACATATACGTGCGGTATATACTATGTTATGAATACATACATGTGTCTGTGTGTTATGTATGTTATCATGTATCTATGTACATCAAATTGACTGTATAGCATCGTGGTAATAGAGTAGGTGGTAATTAACTTTACACACACATACGCACGCACGCACAATAGTATACGCTTCAAATCCTGCATTCTTTTTAAGGTTATAAGCAAGCAAGAACGAAGAACAGTTGCATACCATGAGGCCGGACATGCTGTAGCAGGATGGTTTCTGGAGCATGCAGAGCCATTACTGAAGGTGACGATTGTTCCACGTGGAACCGCAGCACTGGGATTCGCACAGTATCTTCCGAACGAGGACTTACTCATGACTAAAGAGCAGTTTTTCGACATCACTTGCATGGCCCTTGGTGGTCGAGCTGCAGAAGAGGCAGGCAATGTGTTGTGTATATATATAGGGGAGAGTTTTGTGCACCATATATAGATATATCTCTGTCATTAATGTTTGTTCCCCCTGAGTTTACACATGGTATACTTCTAGGCATAGACATATATATGAAATGTATATATGGGCAAATTTTAGATCTTTCTGATAGACGTATCTTCTTTCTCTCCAAATGTTGATAGAGTTAAAATGTACAAGAACACACGCACACGCACACATACACAATGATTATTTACGTTTATCTGACTTACAAACAGGTGTTGGTGGGGAGGATTTCAACAGGGGCACAAAACGACTGGAGAAGGTAACAAAGATGGCATATTCCCAGGTGGGAATGTATGGATTCAGCGATAATGTTGGGCTCGTATCATTCCACATAAACCCGATGCCGACTTTCTTAGGCCGTACAGTAACTCAACAAGTGAACTTATGGACCAAGAAGTGAGAAAGATTGTACACAGTGCATATCAACGTACTCGGGGCTTGATCGAGGAGCACAGAAAGAGTGTTGAGAGGATTGCTCAATTGTTGCTTGAGAGAGAGGTTCTGAGGCAGGAGGATCTTGTTCAAGTCCTCGGGGAACGGCCGTTCAACAAGACTAAAGGTTAGTCCATATTACTACACAGGGTCCATGAACTTACACATATCTGTGTCTCTCTTTCTCTCTAATTAATATAATATGTACCCGATTCAAAGGAGTTCGTTAGCATTTATAATGTTTGAAGAAGACATGCATTCTACAAGGAGGCGTATGCTTGGGTTGGCAATCTTGGAGAAGGGATGAGGTTGAGAGGAGTCGCTCTGGGGAGAGTTAATCCAAACGCCTCTTCCATATCCAGCTTGGTAGCTCCATGGGGCATCACCCAGTTAAAGCAGTGCAGCAAGCTCCCGAGGATGACAGGCTGGTGGTCATCCCAAACAAGATGCCGGGGCACCACGCCTCCCCGAACCAAACGGTAGCATATGGAAGTGCTGACCTGATCGGACATGGGTTGTTGTCATCGAGGAACCTGTCAGGATCAAACTTGAGTGGATCCTTCCAATACATGCCATTCCTGTGAATGGAATATACGTTGACAATCAGCCTTGTGTTGGCAGGTACTGTTATACCGCCCAGGTTGCACTCCTCCCTTGATTCGTGTGGCAACAATAGCGGACCTGGTGGATGTTGACGGAGCGTTTCCTTGACAACAGCCTCGAGATACTTGAGCTTTGGAAGGTCGTTCTCACTCAAGACACGCTCTTTTCCAACCACGTTGTCTAGCTCCTTGACAGCTCTCTCTAGCAACTCTGGATTGTTCATGAGCTCCGATATCGCCCACTCTACAACTACTGCAGATGAGTCCGTCCCAGCAGCTATGATATCCTATCATTAAGGCATGAGTGATCGGTACTCTCTCTCTCTCTCTCTCTCTCACACACACCACACATACACACACACCAGTGTTAATGCTTTGATTATGGTGTCAGTGGCATCTGCAGAGATCATGACATCCATGAAGTCTTTGTCGTGGGCACGAGAAGAGTTGAGACGGTGCTCATCAACTTCCCTCTGCACGAACTTGTCGAGCTTGTCCATGACAGACTTCATCTTTGGAAGCGCTGGATCCAACCATTTCAACACGGTATGAAATCTCCGAGGTGTACTCCGCTGGAAAGCGTGAAAGCCTCTGTAATAGTGTCATTAAACTCCATAGCTCGCAGCTTCTCTCTCGTCCTCAGCAGCACCACCAAAGCTCTTGTTAAACACCACCTTAAGCATAATGTTAAAGGTAACATCCTTCACCTGCTGACAACAAAGTACATGTTTTTCTTCATTGAGGTAAAGAAAGAATATTTACCTTGTGAGTGAGGTTCACCACTGTGTTCTGTTTAACAAGCTCCTTGAGCAGCACAGAGAGCTCAGATCTTCTCACGTCCTGGAACATGCCGACTCTTTTAGCCGTGAGAAGCTCTAACGTGCAAAGGCGCCGGACGCTGCGCCAGTGATCGCCATACGGAGCCCATACAAGGTCCGATGCATCGTAGCCGAAGTACTTTGCAGGGGTTATCGAGGGCCTCGACGCAAATACATGGTCGTGTGTCTTAAGAACCTCTCTCGCTGCAGCTTCTGAGGATACAACGAGTGTGTTCGTAGAGCCCAGCTTGAGCAGCATGAAATCGCCATATTTCTTTGGCCAGTTCCTGTAAAGATTTGTGCGGAAGCTTGCCTAACAAGTGTAGGTGGCCTACTATGGGGAGTGCCAGAGGCTGATTGCGCTTCTTTAGTAGATTCAACAAGAGGATGAAAACTAATATGCTTAACGCTACTAGTGCTATCATCATCGCTTGCTCCGTTGTTTATGAAGGGTAAGTGTGTGTGTGTCTCGCTGCAGGGTCAGGGCTTGGTCCCGTGACCCGACCCAGCCCAGTACTTGCAAATCCTGGCCCTGACCTGGCCCCCCGGCCCTGGCCTCGTGTTTCTCTCTAATAATCCAGCCCATTTACTATTTCCTCCGACCATCTACAAGTGTCAACAAAAAATGGAACTTCTATTTTGATGTATTTTTAATATAAAAAGAGAAAAGTAATTGCTAGTTAGACTCTAGCATACTTACTGCCGAACGAAACTAATTGAATGTGTTCAAACGTGGAGAGAATGAAAATTAAGAAAACCCTAAAGAAACATTAAATATTAAATATACGGGAAAGAAATAAATTGAAAAACATTGATAAATGAATCGCTCAGATAGTGAATTGATCTTACAAGGAGTTTTGCCTTTACCCTGGACAATCAGAAGAGGTGGCTTGGCGAGCCACAATTGCCTCCCACCCACGAAAAGAAACGTAAGAGATTGTAAAAAATGCTGATTTAATTTGGAATATTTATTTAACTTGGCAATTCTCTATCCGTTTGTAAATAAGGTTTTTACAAATCAAACACGTTTTCCGGTAAGTATGGACTCCAGACAGGAAAGTCAAGGTGTAATATGTGATGCGCCGCATTTTTTTCTAGGTCATTGCAATCTTAAGTAAACGGGTCACCCTCGCACACATGTGGCCTCCACCAAGATAAAATTCAGATAATATACTAATTTTGAATGATATTTTGTATTAAAAATTTAAATTTCAAATCAATTTTTACTCAACCTTGAATTTTTTTTCTCACTCTATGTAGCCTTTGACCAGTCTGGTACAAGAAGCCATGTTGTGAGGGCCTTCAATGGAGATGAACATGCAAGCGTCCAACGTTTGAAGATTGAGTTAGTTTCGGAATTGATTTTTAATGAGATTTTGTTGTAAGAATCTCCACTCACATGCTACAGTACTAACTAGAAGCACCATTGACATTTGCCAGAGTTTTGTTAGTTTTGGATACTTCTTTAACCACTCCTATTCTTCACGAAGCACACAATACTTGAAATCTTTGGTCAAAGACATATTTGAACAAGTCTTTTACAGAGTTACCTTCTCTTGATTACAAGTGTCCAATTTGAGTCCACAAGTAAACCAAATTTTTCAAGTAAAGTGTTTAGTTGTTTATCTGTTTGTTTTATCTTGTTTCAAAGTTCTCATCATAGGCAGCTGGTTCAAAGAACTTAAAGGAGTTGTATACACATGTGTATGTATATATGTGTGATCTAGAAATTCAAAAAGAAACTTAAAAACATATAAACATACATGTTATTCACTGCATGTATAATGCACTCCACAAATTCTTTACTAGATACCTCAATGCTACCATCATGGAGAACATGTTCAACTGCAATTGTCCTTAGGAACTCTAACAATGTTTATAAACTTCAAATATTAGATTGTAGTCTTATTATAATATTAAAAAGAAAAGAATCCTTCTCTTGCTTGAGCTAAGAAATTTTTGATGCAAGCGTTATTAAACTCGAAACCCAAAAATAATTTGCATAAACCAAAACAAAAATTATTAAATAAAAACACATAATAATAATTAATTAACCTTCCTATATTGTTTATATACTTTTTCAATCTCTTGTGAAACTGAAGAATATTAATTCTCTCCTTTTAAAAAATGTTTGCTCAAATTGTTAAGTTCCTTAAGAACTTTAACAAGCAAACGAATAAAGAATTGCACCTAAAATTATTTTTAATAAATTTTAATAGTTAAAACAAAGAACTCAAAAGAAAATAAACTATATCATTGTTAATGCTCGCCACTCCCACCAACTTTCCCATATCCAATTGAAATCCCTAAACAACTTTTTAATAATTTATAAAATGTTAATTGCCTCTCCAAATTCAACCTTTAATAAAGCTAAATAACTAATTTTCATTAAACCTTTCACTAGGAAGGTCATGTAAACTAATCAAGTGCTTTTTAATATTTGATTTGTATTTTCATTTAGCAGAATGGAAAAAAAAGAGACTCTCTTGACAATACTGTATCTAATTATTATTAACAAAAACTCTCTCCCATTATCATAAAAGGCATACCTTTTTACTTATAAAATTCTAGGGGTCCTTAAAAGTTTGAAACCTAGTGAATAAACAAGTCATTCTTGGAGCAATAATATACTAATTTTATAATTCCAAATATATTTTAATCCTACTTGTCCTCAGTTGATCTATATTTTTATGTTTCCTTTCTCTCTTTAAACTCCAATAACTTACATGAGTAAAAGATTTTCATGTATTTTCAAGGCTAATTCTTAAATGGAAACTGTACCTACAAAACTCTTTTTTACTTTTGCTACCACACAGTACTTGCATTTCATCACTTGTTGATCCTTTTGAGTTTCAAAAATAACCAAAGGATGAGCTTTTTAAATTTTTTTTTATCGATTCTCTTTTACCTCTCTGTTTCTTGTTTTTAAACAGTTGCTCCATTAGCTCCTCATGTTCTTCATTCATTTCGTCACTTTCCATACCCCAAAATCTTTTCAAATTGCTTACTTTATAATGTAATAAATAAAGAACTACCTAAGGTAAATTTTTATCATCTACTTTAAAAAATGAATTAGCCATAGGTGGGTCACCATGGGCCGGTAAAATGTTTTAATAAAAAAAAATATTTTAAACCAAGAATATACTATCTTTAAAATAATTAAAGAAATATTTTTAAAATATTTCTTAATATAAAACTACTAATGACATTTTATAAAAAATTATAAAATGTCAAATATAATTTCTTTGAAAAAATTATAATTTTCATATGACAATCCATACTAAATTTTCAATGTTAATCTGCTATTTAATTTACCCATCACATCAAATTTAATGCTAATTTTATTTTCTGACCTCAACCCAACTTAAGTAAACGGGTCACCCTCAAAAAGGCATATTCCTCAAGAGATCCTCGCACACATGTACTCATTTTAATGGCTCAAAACAACTAGTGATGATGAGGTTGGTAAAAATCATCACTGCCAATGGGTCGGTCGGTCACCGGACCCATCCGCCCAAACCCAGCCCTGGACGGGTCCGGTGACCGACCCGACCCTATCTATATATCTATCTATAGACACACACACACGTGTGCATGTGTGTGTGATTCCACATAGTTTTATTAAAAGACAATCGAGACTACGTAACTATTTTTAACCGACATGCACTATGTAAGTCAACAAATATAAGTTTAATAACAGTATTATAAAAGAATTATTCCCACTCACATAACACATATGTACATACATCAATACATACATACATGGACTGTTATATTACACATCACAAATGTATTAGAAAAGGTATTTTCTATTCTTGGGTACATATAGTACATGTAGGAAGACCATTTAGTTATATGTGTGTGTGTATGCATATTATTATATAAAATAGTTACTAACGAGCTTGTTAAGATGCATTAAACTTTTAAAGTCATCTATTCTTTTCTTTTTCTTTAGATATATGAATATGTATTAAAATGTATATAATTATTATTTATATACATTTTATATACATATAAATGTTATTTAAACTTACTAGCTGTTGCAAGCAAGACGTAAGGAGCATCCTGTTGTGGGGTACATATCGATCACCTGCTTGGCAGCATGAGCACCATCACTGAAGCTCTTGCAACTAGCAAGGAGACAAGTCCAATCGAAAGCATCTGGAACAAAAGGCATATTCCTCAGGAGATCCTCGGCATCAAGAATATACCCCGCTCTCGCCAGGAGGTCCACCATACAACAGTAGTGCTGCCTTGTTGGTTGCAAGCCGTAGTTCATCCGCATCGAGAGAAAACAAGATCTACCGACTTGAACTTTCCCAACGTGACTGCAAGCGTTTAATATGGATGTAAAACAGGCGTCGTCAGGTACGTTAACCATCTCCATCGTCCGAACAGGTTTAAGACATCACTTAAGCTTCTCTTATGTGTATAAGCAGCCAGTAACGCCGTCGAGGATATAACATCCGACTCCGGCATCCGATCGAAGACCGACTTAGCTTGCACCAGATGCCCGTTCTGGGCATATGCTGCCACCAGAGTTGCCCATGCGAACGTGTCCCTGTCCGGCATCTGGTAGAACATGTACTCCATCGACTCGATGTTCCCCGTCTGAGCACCGGCGCTCACCATTGCCGTCCACGAGAAGAGGTCGGCTTCCGGCATCCTCTGAAACATGTGTTCGGCTTCATCGGGATATCCCTCATGTGTGTACAAGGCAAGCATGGTGTTCCACGAGACAAGGTTGAGAGACGGCATGCAGTCGAAGACGTACCTAGCAAGTTCCATATCCCCCTTGCGTGCATACGCCGATAAGAGAGCGTTCCACGACACCAAGTTGTGCTGCGCCATGCCGTCAAAGTACTTTCTCGCCGCCTCTATGTTCCCGCTGTTGGCATTCACACTCAACATGATGTTCCACGATACCACATCGGACTCCGGCATGTTATCGAAGACATATCTCGTCTCGGCGAGCCGACCTTGTGTGGGCATATGCAGTTAGCATGGCATTACAGGAGACCAGATTATACTCAGGCATACTCTGAAATGTATTCTTGGCATTCTCCAGGTGCCCCGTTTCGGCATACGCCGTTAACAGAGCAGTCCAGGAGATTATATCTCTCTCCGGCATCTGATGAAACACTTCTTTTACAGACTCAAGCTGCATGGTGTGTGTGTACGCTGTTAAGACACACGTATATGAGATAGCGTCTCTCTCAGGCATTGTATCGAAGACTCTCTTGGTTAGCTCGAGATGCCCATTCTGGGCATATGCAGTCAGGAGTGCATTCCAACATACCAAGTTCCACAGAGGCATCCATTCGAAGATCTCTTTGGCTCTCTGGGTATGTCCCGTATGCGCGTATGCAGCGAGCATGGCAGTGGAGGAGTACACGTTCCTGTCCGGCATAAGGTCGAATGTCTCCTTTGCCTCGGGTAAGTGTCCATTGCGGGCGTATGCAGTTAACAGCATTCCCATGAGAAGGTGTTCTTGTGTGGTATAGTGTCGAATACTTGCTTGGCTTGCTCTGGGCTTCCCCACTTCCCATACATCTCGATGAGCTTGTTGGAGATGTACGAGTCCTGGGCAGCTGCACATTTGATGCATGTGTGTATCTGTTGTGCCATCTTAAGGCTGCTGCATGACCTTATAAGCTCCACGTACTTTGCCTGATCTACGCATGCCATCTCTACGTGTGTGCGTGTAGGCATATCTTTCTACATTCCTTATACTGGATACATGTATGTGTATCTTTCGTCTTAATATAAATACATATAAGCACTTCGTCTCTATTTGGTACATTATCATCTTCGGCATTCTTAAGGATATAGGAAAGGACTTTTGCATCTATATATATATATTATTAATATGGCATTGGAGACAAATGAACATTTCTAATAAACCATTCGTATATGTATTTTAATATCCTTTTTATATATTATTACCTATACCTAGAACAAAGGTCAGTCTTAGAGATGTGTTCACGTCTATACATTATTATATACAAAGATTTATATAAGTTTATTAATTTGTATTCTACCTATTGTAATTTAACTTTTATATAATCACCATTTATGTGCTTATATACTTTTATATATGTGTTCATGTCTATATACAAAGACTCATATAAATTTATTAATTTTTATTTTTATTTTGATGTGTAAGATAAAAAAGCATTTTATTTTATTAGTCTTTTTGTTATTGAGTTTGACAATTATTTATAATGAATATAGGTACATATATAATATATATACATAAAGTTAATAATATTTTTTATATTAGAAAAATATGTACCTCTTTACTTTTATTTATCTAAAGAACATCTCTTAAAAAAAGTGTAGATAAAGACTTTAAATTTTAAATATAATTAAATAATAAAGTAAAAATGTACTAAAAATTATAACACTATTAAGTTTAATTATTGAATAAATAATACTATTATAAAAATAAACATGTTCTATATAAAAATCAAATCTTATATACAAAATTCTTTTCTTCCATTTGTCATATGTTAATGTATTTAAAATAATATATATACACACACATAAATACATATATTTAAATCATATTTTATTAAAGTTCCAAATAACATATAATATTAAATAACTAAAACTTTCTTTTTCTTTTTCTTTTTTATTGTTGATGGATTTTAATTCCTTTAATATGATTGATTTAAAAATAAAAATGGCCAAACAAAATTACATAAATAAATTTTATAATTTAATTCATATTTTTATATTATTATAATTACTTAATTAAATTTTAATTAAAATAAATAATGAAAAAGCTATAGTGCTGGTTAAGAATGAAGAAAATAATGAGGCATATGATAAAGCTAGTAAAATACATTCTTTAATACATTTTCCATACTATTACTTAATTACACTTGAATTTTAAAATCTTCAAACACAATTTTTTAATAACACTATGTTTAACATGTATAATTAAATATGTTCTTCAAAAGTGAAGAAGTATATAATTTTATAATATAAAAGAATTATATTAATTATGCATATATATTATATCCATATCTTATTCACTGTAAAAAGTGATCAAATTTAAAAAGGATTAGTAAAATTTAATATTTTTTTGTTTTACACATCAAAATAAAAATGTAAATTAATAAATTTATAAGAGTCCTTGTACATAGCGTATATATGTGCACACATATATATAAACATATAAAAATATAAATGATAATTATATAAATGATTAAATTATAAGGAGTAGAATACAAAATTATTAAACTAAGACATACATTTATAAATACAAGTATAACCTATACAAACATAAATAGTAATGATACATCCTCCTTTAAATTGGTTTATCCTAAAGATATACAAACATAAATGGTGGTGATACAATGGGTAAAATTTCTTATTAAAAGGTATTTGCATTATAAATTAATCATAAATTTTTGATTTTTTTAAAAATATATTAATTTAATTTAGGACAATTTCATATATATATCTCTAAAATTTATTATAACAAAACATAATTTAATCATATTTTTTAAATTTTTAAAAAAAATTATATTTTAGTTTAATTTTAAAGTGTATGGGATATATATGTAAATTTAAATTTTTTAGTTTATGCATATATATATATAATTTTAAAATGTAATCAATTAAACATATATATTGCAATACAATATAATTATTTCAAAAAATATATCATTTGTTAATATTTATTATTATGACATTTTTAATATTTAACAATTATACTTCAATTATTTCAATTTAAATATGTTATAAATTAAATACATATTTTTATCAGATATTAAAGTTTTTCAAGAGTATAAATATAAATTTAAATTCTAAAATATATATAAATAAATGATAATTTCAAAGGTATGTATGAAATTTTCTCATAATCTATACTTATTCTAAATTATTCAAATGATCATTAAAATTAATATTAGTTCTAAATACTTTTACAAAAAAAGAACCTTTTACCGACTTTTTTTTACTACATATTTCATTATCATAGTTTTAATAAAGATTTAAAAATATATTAAAATAAATAATTAAATTTTTTTGTTTTATTTATTTATATGATTGAGAACTGTAAAGATACTGTATATTAGGTAACGTACCGTATATACGCATGTGTATATACACACATGCGTAGTGACACATGGGTGGTGATCTGGCCCCCATGTGTCAGCGCCACGTGTCGCATGTGTGCCACGTGGCAGGAGGTCTCCTGTATATAAGCAGGGTTTTTGTAATAATATATCAGACATTTTATTTAATATATCTGCTCTTTCATTGGTGGAGAAGTTGGGTATTCCTTTCTTCCGCCTTTTCTTTTCTTGTTTCCATGACAATGAACATGGAGACGGCTTTTAGCATTATTGCTACTGCTATTGATGCACAAACTAAGTTGTTGGAGCGCTTTGTTGAGGGTCCGTCCTCCTCTTCCCCGTCTGAGCCTCATGCCGGGGGATCTGCTTCTAGTACTCCTTCATCTTCTTCACAGGCCACAAATCCGAGGGTTCGACCCCGATCTTTTTGTGGTGATCCGGGAGATGATGTATACCACTGGTTTGATCATTTCCAAGTCATTGTTCGTTACCATGGTTGGGATGAGGCCCGTGCTCTCAGAGAATTCCCTACATGTTTGGAAGGCCTGCGCTCAAGTGGTATAATGGATTGGCTGCGGAGATTCAAGCCAATAGTAATCGGTTAACGGAATGTCAAACGTACGTTTGGCAAAGTTGAGGATTCAGATGATGCTTTCCAACAACTGCATGCGATACGACAACATCCTGGTGAGTCTGTTATGCGGTTCAGTATTAGGTTCGGGGATTTAGTTCGGCGTGCATATCCTAACATGCCTGAGCCTATTAAGCTCGGTATGTTATGGCCAACTATGCGACCCGAACTTGTTCGATTCGTTCGGGCTCTTCGTCCTACCACATTGGAGGAAGCTTTTGCACTAGCTCAACGTTTTGAGTTGGTGCCTGGTGAGGGCCGTGTTCCCCTTGGGTTACCTGCTCCTCTTGTTCAGCGTGCTGATCCAATGGAGGTTGATGCTGCTGCATATGTGCCCGCACGACAAGCCTTTCGTGGTCGACCTCGGGGCCCACCCCGTGGACCACCTCCACGAAATCGTCCTGCACCTGCTCCAGTTCCTGCCCGTGGTGGTCAAAATCCACGGATTCGTGACAGGAGGAATCGGAACAATGCAGGTCGACCCAATCAAGTTCATTGTTGGGCCTGTTGGGCGCCTGGACATACTTGGCGGGCATGCGATGTGTATCCTGATTGGCGTCCACCACATCCAGGCTGGCGACCATATGTTCCGGATGGTGTGCCTGTGGCGGCCATTATGTCTGATGATGAGCTTCCAGATGATGAAGCCTCTCTTGCAGGTGGATCTGTTGCGGAAAACCAGTAATCGTACGGGCGACGGAGGGATCCCGTGCGATGGAGACTTCACCTCCATGTTTTTTCCGCTATGCATATCAAGGGTTTGCAAGTTCCACCAGATCATCCAGTTTTCACATTTTCTGCACGAGTGAATGATCTTTCAGTCACAGTGCTTGTGGATACAGGATCCAGTATGTCTTCCATAACTACTTCTCTAGCGCATCGGTGCTCATTACCCTTAAGACGTGCAGATAAGGTCTTGCACATTTTATATGGTAATGGGCAGTCTCGTGCAGTATCACAGTACACCACTTCGACTACGCTGGTTATGGGTGCCAACTGTAAGTTTCCCTCTGGGTCTCTTAGGGTTGTCCCTTCCCAGGTCTTTGACATCATTCTGGGATGTGATTGGTTAAAGCAGTCGAAAGGTATGTGTGATTTTTCACTCTCTCCTCCTGTATTACGCTTGGAGTCTGTGTCTTTGCAGTCTGTTCCTTTACGTCCAGAGAAGCTTGTTGCTGTTTGTATCACGCATACAGCTCCTTTGATTCCGGTCTTGGGGTGGTGTTCATCTCAACAGGTTCAAATGCCGGATCCGTCACCTGAGTGTCGAGCACACTGCATCGAACAACTTAAGAAACAGTATGCAAGTTTGTTCAAATTTGATCTGTCCCAAGGTGCACGTGTGAAGACTCGACACTGTATACCCACCGGCAATGCAAAGCCTTTCAAAGTCCCGGTTCGACGCAGGTCACCAAAAGTTATCAGCCATGCGAACAGCTGTTACTGATATGATTGGTAAACGAGTGTGTCGTCCATCACGGAGTCCATGGGCATGTGAACCTCATTTGGTTCCCAAGCCTGATGGATCTCTCCGATTTTGTGTGGATTACCGACCTCTTAACGATGTTACCATCAAAGATGTCTATCCACTTCCGAACTCTGCCGATCTATTAGATCGTTTGGGTCAGAGTCGATGGTTTACTAAGTTGGATTTGGCATCAGGATATTGGCAGGTTCCTATGGCTGAGGAGGATATTCCAAAAACGGCCTTCCGGACACCATTTGGTCTTTACGAGTTTTTGGTCATGCCTTTTGGATTGACTTCAGCTCCTGCCACCTTTCAACGCATGATGGATGAGCTTCTTTCCGATATGCCTGATATCACTGCCGATTTTATCGACGATGTGCTCATTCATGGGTCTGGTTCTTGGGAGGATCACATTCGTGATGTACGGCGCGTTCTTGATCGATTTCGAGAAGTTGGCCTGAAGTTGAAACTTGAAAAGTGTGTGTTTGGTTCGACCGACACCACTTACTTGGGTTACCGTATATCTCGAGAGGGTTTACAGGTGGATCCAATGAAGTTGCGAGCTGTTCGAGAGTTCCCTCGTCCCCGTACAGTACAGGAAGTCCAGCGTTTCTTGGGCACGGTGCAGTACTTGGGTCGATTCATCGATCATCTCACTGATCGAACTGCCCCTCTTCGGGAGTTAGTTCGTCCACAGGTATCTTTCAGGTGGACTCGCAGGTGTCAGCAGGCATTTGACCAGTTAAAAGAGTTCCTGACAACTCCACCATTGCTTCAATACCCAGATTTTACTCGTCCGTTTCATTTTACGAGTAGATGCCTCAGATGTTGGTATTGGTGGTGTATTGATGCAAACTGATGCTGTGGATTCTTCAATTCGACACCCGGTGGCTTACATTAGTCGAGTACTCACGCCGGCTGAGCGGAATTATTCCACTACTGAAAAAGAATGCCTTGCTGCTGTTTGGGGTTTTGAACGACTTCATGCCTACTTACATGGGAGTGAAACACTTTTGGAGTGTGATCATGCTGCTGTCACTTCCTTATTAAAACGGAAGAATTTAGTGGGTCGCGTAGCCAGATGGGCATTACGTCTCCAGGTATATAACTTTAAGGTGGTGCACAGGCCTGGGCGAACAATGGTGGATGCGGATGCACTTTCTCGAGCACCCCTCTCCGATTCCACTTTGCCTGCTCATGCAGTAGCTGCAGCATTCGGTTTGATACAAGCCCCTCAGGTATTCGATGCCGACTTACCATCCTTGGAACAGTGGCAGGATGCTCAAAAACATGAACCATGGACGAGGCAATTACGCGATGCGTTTGCAAATCCGTCTTCCGAACCTCGGTTTCGACAATATCATGCTCAGTTTCGACTTCAGGATGGTTTATTGTATTTTATTGGGACAAATCCAGAGGACAGATGGCGTTTGGCTGTACCCTCTACATATGTTCCACACCTTCTTCGAGCATATCATGATTCACCTATTGTTGGAGGTCATCTTGGTCACCAACGAGTGTTGGAGAAGCTGCCGATCATTTTATTGGCCAGCATGCGTGGTGATGTGATCAGGTATATTCAAAGCTGTCCCACTTGTCAAACTCGGAATTCCTCTACGACTCGGGCCATGGGGTGTTGGAATCCATCAATGTCTCTCGCCCTTTTGAGTTAATTGCAGTGGATTTAATGGGACCTTTTCCACGTTCTTCCAAGGTAACCAGTACATCATTGTTGTATCTGATTATTTAACTCGATGGGTGGAGGTTGGTGCTCTTCCGGATGCAACTGCCATGTCAACAGCTTTGTTTCTGTTCGATAATGTGGTTTTGCAGCATTCTTGTCCAGAGCGGATGTTATCAGACAATGGCCCCGCTTTCATTGCAGAGGTATTCCGAGTGTTGTGTGAGAGGTTAGGGGTAAAACATTCATTTGCCTCTCCGTATCATCCACAAACTGATGGTTTGGTGGAGCGATTGAATCGGACCTTCAAGGGTATGATCTCGAAGTATGTGAACTTCAATCACACGGACTGGGATTGGTATTTGCGATGTTTGAGATTTGCTTATGTAACAGGCATTCAGAGTTCGATTGGTATCTCTCCATTCAAGGCATTGTATGGATATGATCCTAAGTTGCCTAGTGAATTGGGGTTATCATCGAATCTGCCACGTGCCGAGGATGCAAAGATGTGGGCTCGACATTTGGATGCTGTTTTGCCTCTTCTGCGTGCAGAGTCTGCTGAACATCTTGGTCGAGCTCAAATGCGGCAGCAATCTTCTTACAATGCACGACATCAAATTCCACCAGATTTTGCTGACGGTGACTTAGTCCTGGTACGTTTTCCCAAGCTGACTGCACCTGGGCTTGCAACTGGTTTATTACATAAGTGGCTTGGTCCCTACCGAGTACTCCGAAAGGTTGGTCCTCAGGTATATCAAGTAAGTTGGTGGGATCTCATGAGGTTGAGATAGTTCACGTGGTTCGAATGAAACGGTTTGTCGTTCGAGACTCGTTGAGTACATTTGGTCATACCTTAGATGGCCCAGCTCACACGGATCCAGGACCATCAGATCCATCACCATCTACACAGCCGCAGAGGGGAGGATAGTGTAAGATACTGTATATTAGGTAACGTACCGTATATACGCATGTGTATATACACACATGCGTAGTGACACATGGGTGGTGATCTGGCCCCATGTGTCAGCGCCACGTGTCGCATGTGTGCCACGTGGCAGGAGGCCTCCTGTATATAAGCAGGGTTTTTGTAAACTAAATATCAAACATTTTATTTAATATATCTGCTCTTTCAAAGTTTACATTTTAATTATATTTTTTTATTTAAAAATAAAATTTATTAAGTTTAATTTAAATAGGTAGTGTGTAACCCTCACCCCAGGTGTGAACCACCTCTAAACTGTTAACAATTAAAATTTTAAATATACACAGAAAATATTTTAAGTTCATCACTTCAAAAATGGTTTGAGTCACTGTATTACTTAATTTACTTTTTAAAAAAAAGAATTATCGTAATTAACAGTTAAACACTTTATTAAGTAAATTAAGTTAAGAATAACCTATATATCTCTTAAAGATACAGTTAATTCAATCATTTGGAGTCACATTTAATTGGAAATAAACGAGGAAGATTTAACTCATCTTGACGGACGACATTGCACGGTGGGTTAAGCACACCCTTGCCCTAATAGGAGGGAACTAAGCTCTGAGTTCTCGGCTATGGCGATGGCAATCAGGTAGCGTACCTCATTCCAATAAGTCTTTATCCGCGATGCTAGCCGCGCCCGCAAATTCCACATCCACGGCTACATCGGGCGCGTTTTCTCGCCCTGGAACGGCCGCTCCAAGACAGACGAAGAAGCGCAACACGTCCCGGTCACAGATGCCTCCGGCTGCCGAAGGTGAAAATAACACAAACAATGTGAGCAATCCACAAGCGCCTGCTGTGGATTTGCCAATCACGAGCTTGAACACTGGAATGATGGTGGGGAGACTTGTAGTCTCGGGAATGGGCACGCGGAAGCTGTGTCTCCTCTGAAAGCCGGTAAAAGGGCCAGTAAGGTAGTTAGATCGTCTCAACATGCAGCTCCCGATGGCTCCTCTCGGCCTAGGGTTCAACAGACGCGTCTTGATGGTCCCGTCTTCTCAAAATCGGTCTTTGTCGTCGCTTTCTTTGTGCTTTTGGCGGCTATGTACTTGAACTGGAATGCCCACAAAAGCGATATCCCGGTATGTGTTGGTGTGCGTGCGTCTGTGTACCTATAAATCTTAATATAGTTATATAGAGCATAGTTTAGAACAATGACTATGTTCATTTTGTATAAGTATATACATACACACATATATACACTAATTGCTGTGCGAATCTGCAGATACCGACGGCGATACAAGTGAAGGAGTTGGAAGAATTTTCAAAAACGACCACGAAATGGATGCAGGTGCAGCTTGAGCTGGTGGATATGAAAATCGGCAAAGAAATTGAGGTTATATATACTGCGTATCCGCATAAATGAGCGTGTGTTTAGTGAAGATTGTTTGATATATCCGTGTATTGTGTGTGTGTGTGTGTGTATTCATTTATGTTGTATACACATTTTAATATACCTGAGTATTGTACATTTGAATATATCCGTATACAGGGTCTTAGGAAGGAAGTCGATGTTAAGATGGAAGACCAAACACTTTTATTGGGAACTAGCATCAAAACTTAAAAGCCCAAGTAGAGGGAATGGAGAACTTCCTACAGAGGTTAACTGAAGAGGGGCTTTTAACTAGGAAAGAAGGCATGGAGCTGGTTAATTCAATAATTCAACAGAAAGTCGATGAAAGTACGTGTGTGTGGGCGTCTCTCTGTGTGTGTGTAACGAAATAACAAAGAAGTTTCAATAGATGCAGGGAAGGCTGTGAGCCTGGACGATGTAAGGATTGCTGCCAGGCAAATTGTTGAAGCGGAGCTTGAGAAGCATTCTGCAGATGGAATTGGAAGAGTGGACTATGCTCTTCGCAGTGGTGGTGGAAAAGTTATTGAGCATTCTGAAGGTCTCTCTCTCTCACACGCATGGCTGAGTATTGTGTATCCTTTATATATATATATATATATATATATATATATATATATATATATATATATGAGAGAGAGAGAGAGAATGCGTAGGGCAGCGTTTGTGTGTGTGTTATGAAAGTACTAGTTATACTAAGATTTTTTTATTGCGAAGGATTTTTCACGGGGAGTAGGACTAGCTGGTTAAGCGTACTGGGAGCAGGACTATCAGCTGGTGGATCTGTAAAGCATCCAATGGCTCAGAAAGTACTTGAGCCTAGCTTTGGGCAGCCTGGAGAATGCCTCCCACTCAAAGGCAGTGACGTTTTTGTGGAGATTGCTTTGAGAACTGCCATACACCCAGATGCTATCACTGTCGAGCACGTACCAAGGGTATACACACACATCAGATATAAATATGCAACAGACATATACAACTTATACACACTTACACACTTGTATAAGTACATGTTTCAGCTATATTTGCATGCTTTAAAAACGTATATTCCCATACCACTTTGTTGTAGAACTATATATATATATATATATAGTTATGATCTATGTGTGTGGCAACACATGACAACATGTCATATCGTGTGTTACATTCTAATCATGTGTTCATCATATATACAGATGTAGTATTATATACATACATTAATGTATATTGATGCTGTTTGTGCAGAGCGTAGCATATGATGTGAACAGTGCACCGAAGGATTTCAAGGTGTTTGGGTGGCTAGAAAAGAGCATTCAGGCGGACACGATTGCAAACCCTGTACGGAAGATGCTCTTGGGAGAGTTTGCGTACAGTTTAAACAAGCCCAACGTGCAAACGTTTAATTTTCCGGAGGAAGCCAACGCACAGGTAATAAATCACGTTGTATATGATTTATATACATTCAACCTATTCATAGGGAACATACACACCCTTTTTGTTTGACAACCCTGTGTGTCTGACGATTTCAGACAAGTGTTGCGTAGTCATAACGATTTCATCTTGTATTTATATTCTAGTTATTAGCATAAGATATTTGTATTTTCTTCTTTTACAGTAATTTATTTTAATTGATATGCAGCTAATCAACACAGTGCGGGTTCATGTAACTTCGAACTATGGAAGCCCGTCGCACACTTGCATTTATAGAATTCGAGTCCACGGGTTCGAACCTCAATCCAGGCCGTAAGTTCTTTTGTGTTTTATTTGTCTTGTTCTTTTTGTATGGTCTTTCTTTTTGTACATGTGAAGAGGCTCATTGAAATGTTATATATTTCCATCAAATTCATTCTCTTTCCCTCTCCCCTCCCTCCCCCCCTCTCAACCTCTCTCTCTCTCTCTCACACACACACACACGTGTTATGTACCATGCACTCATATTGTGGATATGCCGTTGTTTGCATATATATGTAGTCTATATATTATATACTTCGCTGCGTGCGTGTGATGCTATGTACCATGTACAGATATATATTCAAATTGTGAATATAACGTTGCTGGATGAGCCAATGCTTTCTGATATATTTGATATTTACAAACCTTTACTACATCATTGTAGGATGCAGATGTTTGCCTGGGCTGGGTGTATATAGATGACATATTATTGATCATGTCTCACACATACACACATACTTATGTACATATATTGTTATCATTTAAGAATTTGATGCAGATACATATCATAAATCATTTTATATTTGTACGAACAGTGTCCCATTCTTAAGTACGTTTAGTGATTCAAAGTCTTTCGCGCCAAACTTGAGTTTGGAACTTTATGGATATTCCTGCTGTGCATCTTCTCGGAATTTTCGGACTTTCATGCCTTAAACCCTAAAACAGGGGAATTAAGCCCTAAAAACAGGGGATGGAGCCCTAGGTCTAGACTATGGCAGATGAATCGAGCTGGGATGGGGGAGGTGCGAGGCGGGGACGAGGCGGGAGGGCTCAATCATCGTCTTATTCCTCGGCGAGCACCTCAGGTAGACGGGCTCCAGGCTCTCCTGCTATGGATTCTACGAAGGAATGGCATAAATCACACAGAAGAACAGGCAAGGGTTTTAGCAGGAAATCCGAAAGTCGATTCTGGAAAAACTCCTACTTAATTCACCTCCAGGCCGTAATTCGTCATGTTTTCCACAGATTTCTGCCGATTATTGACTTAATTCGATGCAGGTAATGTGTGCACGTGAAAGTGTATCATCTACATTACACTCTAGTATATACTCACAGAAATCCTTACAAGTTGTTGTTTTGATTGTATAAACTCTTGCTATCGTTGTAAACTCCTCTCTCTCACACACACACGTGCCTTCTTTGCATGTGTGTTTAACACTAACTATATCTGTAGATATATATGCCTACACCATTACAAACGCATCATGTATATACATATATACTAAAAAACTATATACACACATACACGAAGAAACTAGCAAATGCATTCATGTATATAGAACCACATTATGTGCATTCGGTACACATGGTACTCAGATATTTCATGTAGGCGTCTATGCATCTACAAGTGCCATTTAACATTATATGTATATGTATGCTCGCACTTATGCATACGTGTAATTACTTATAAGTATAACATTCTTGTCAGCTTTAACTCAGTGCATATTTGTAGATCGATGCCTGTGTATGAAAGGATCAAACACAGATTGAGGCCTATCCCGGATAGTTTCTGGTTGAGAATCCAGGGTTTCGTAGGCAGGTCTGCGTTCATCATTGGGGCTTTGCTTGGGTGTGGTATTCGTGGGACGACGTCCATATTTCTTTTGGGTCCTGGTGCGTGGTGTATTGTTTTCTGGAGCAACTTGTTCAACCTCTATGTCTTGGCTGGTTTTCTGTCTCTCTTTATTGCCGCTGTAAGTTTATCACTATAATATATACATGCAACATCTCTCTGTCTCTGTCTGTCTGTCTGTCTCTCTCTCTCTCTCTCTACCTATCTATCTATCTATCTATATGTATATGTATTCGATATATACCGGGTGTCACCATGTAATATATATTGATCATTGCAAATGTATTAATAGTTCCAAACACGTGTATGTGTGATATATACACTTTACTAGACATATTTATACTTGTCACATGTTCTATATTTATTATCATATATAGACATACATTTAGTAGTATGTAGTACATAGTTATATATACATCTGTATATAATGTCATTTTACTTGGCATGCTTACTATGAGTACAATATAAATTAAATAACTTGATCACGCTCCAAACTAGGTTGCAACCGCAGGCGTATCATTTTTCCTTGGATTAATCCCGGGCTTTGTCATCGTCGGCTTGTACGGTTCTGTTAACCTGTGGATGTACGGAAGCTTCTGGACACATTGGGTATCATCTTATTTGCAGGTAGTAAAATATCAATATATATAGTATAAATAAATTTTAAACTGTGTTTGTATTATATTTATTCGTGTAATATATAGTATTTGTTTATAACATATTAATTGAACCATGAATCTATGCTGAGGTATATATCATGTGTCCATTATATTCTCATATGACAAAGCCATATATACTCGTTATATTTAAGTTCCTGTATTTGACAAATGGAGGCGTACTAAAGTATTGTGTAATTTAACATATATACATATATAGTGCCAGTAACATCACTTTTTTTCGTGTATGTATAATAGTCTATACGTAGATATATCCAATTATGTCAAACACTCATAACATACTAAATAATATAGTCATACGCTATGTACATCATTTATACGTTGTATTGTATAATAATGCTGTATGTTATATGCAGTTGTTTTGCTTTTATTTGGGAAATGGCGGGCGATTGGGGGCTATATACTCTTGTTATACTCAGTTTATTCATGCAAAGCTAATGGTGGCTGGCTTGGTTTGCTTATGTGCATCGGCCTCACATGCATTTCCAGCGATTTGATTCTACATTTGACGGCCAATTTTGAAGCACAAAAGTACAGGGCGGCTCACAAGGTTTGTGTATACTATAGACAGGTGTATCCACACACGCACGCACGCGTATACATACACATGTATGCATATTTGACATATATACATGTACACATACATACGTACGGCTAAAATTTTGTATAATTGCCAATATGATATATATACGTATGCATTGTAGACTCATCACATGCACTATAGGAACATGGGTAGCTCATTGATCTATCCATCTGCCTGTCTATCTATCTATCTATATGTTTTATTGTAACAGCAATACGCTCAGAAGAACAAAGCACGACATACAGAAGCTACTCTTAATACGGAAGATGCTGCGGTGGGTGGCACGGAAGTTGATCAGACCGCCGCTGAAGAGGAAATTGCCCGTGTTTTGAAATCGAACAATCACTACGACGTACTCGGTCTTACACGGTTCGAGCAATTTGAGGAGGCTGTTATCAGAAAAGAATACAGAAAGAAGGTATTATTAGTGTATGTATATATATCTTGATACTAGCTCATATCATGTCAGCATGGTCACCCACTCACCCACTACACACACACACACACACTCACACACGCACGCACGCACGCACGTGGTGTGTGCGAGAGAGATAGAGAGGGAGAGAAGGGAGGGAGCGAGAGAGTTTTTTTCATTGTTTTCATTTGTGTAGGCAATGCTTGTACACCCAGATAAAAATCGAGGTAATGCAAAAGCTGAGGAGGCTTTTAAGCAGCTTCAGAACGCTTACGAGGTAACTATAATTAATATTGAGCTAACTACTATATGATTGTCGTTATGTTATTTTAAATATGATTACTAATTGTTATTATATGTATAATTACAACTATAGTGCTAAATGCAGGTTCTTTCGGATACTGAGAAGAGGAACAATTACGATGAGGATTTACGTAAGGAGGAACTGCTATTGAATTTCCGACGCAGCGCAGTTGGTCTTCACAAGGTGTGTGTACATGTGTAAGTTTATGGTGTATATACATGTATATATATAAAACATAATTATAATCATTAGTAACTGTTAGTCCTAATATTGTATATAAGCATAGTATAACATTTGTATACATATATAATGGTGCTATGTTTAAACAGAATGGCAGATGCGAATCTCCAGAATGTGCATGCCACAGTAATACACAAGAAGATGAAGAAGGTGAGCTGTTTGAGGCACGGCCAATTGTGTGTACAAACTGCAAACAGCTCCACTTGTGGTCTCGCACGGACAGAGATATACAACATGCGAGATGGTGCCAAGTACGTATGTATTTGTGTGATGTGCATTCGTATGCATATGTACATATGCATGTATGTATGTATGTGCATGTGTGTGTGTGTGTGTGTGTATATATACATGTTATATATGGCTCTTTGTATGTTGTCAGGAATGTCAACAGTTTCATCCGGCAAAGGATGGTGATGGGTGGGTTGAACAATCCGGCCATTCAGTCTTCTTTGGGATGATTCACAAGGTTTGTTATTGACATACATGCACATGCACACGTTTGCTAGTTTTGGTCAAATTCTTTCAGGTGGATGCCCCTCAGGCATATGTGTGTGCTGAAAGCATTGTGTACAACGTAACGGAGTGGGCAATTTGTCAGGTCTCTCTCTCTCTCTCCACACACACACACACACGTTTGGATGACTGTTTTTACTTGTGTAGGGGATGAAGTGTCCAGCTAATACACACAGACCGTCATTCTCCGTGGGCACCACGACTGCAGGAGGTATGTATGTAGTATTATTAGATAGATGCTCATGCTTAAGTCTTTAGATTTCATTAAATTTTCTAATCTTACATCTGAATAGGAGCAAGAAAAAGCAGAAGGGCAGATGGATATCCTTTCCCGGGCGAGTTTACAAGCGAGGAGGAGTTCTTCGAGTGGCTTGAGCAGGTAAGCTTACATGAATTTATTCAACATCATTGTTTGTGTTGGTAGTATATGAACAGTTTTCATATATATATATATATATATATATATATATATATGTATATGTTGCATGTATACTTGTGTGCAGAGATACGTGAGTTTAATATATGAAAACCAACCATAATTATAAATCTTGGGTGTGTGCATGTAGATATCTAAAACTTACACATTGTTGATTATGCACATCAACATGTCTATACGTAAAAGCATTCTTAAATTAAGGTTGACATTAACACAGATTTTCTATATCATATATTGTTTTATACATTAGTACATATTGGAGATATATTTAACAGGCAGTGGCATCGGGTGTGTTTAACGACGACCAACAGAACCAACAAGGTTCCGGTTCGAGTCAAGGTAAAACTCCCAAAAGGAAGAAGAAGAGAGGTGGCAACAAGAAGCAATGGTAGTACATGTAAATTTTTTGTGTAAGAAAATTTGCCCTTCTTAATGTGTATATATCCAAAATTTAAATTATGTATCTATGTGTACATATACATGTGTGTGTGTGTGTGTGTGTGTGTGTGTGTGTGACAATAACCATATTGTATGAACTCCTAATTACACGCACACGTAGACTTTGCAATAACTTGTTTCACCTTCATGATGTAGTTTCTGTCTTGACATCTCTACACACACGCGCACACACGCGAGTTTAACTTCAGTATGTATAAGGTTTAAAGATTCTAACATAACTACATTTTACGTTTTATATTATTCTTAAATGGTTATGTTATATAATTTTGATTCTTTTAATTTAAATTTAATATAGTTAGTCATGATTAATGGAGGTTTAAGAAGCATAAAATTGTGTACTAGGAAAACTCAGGCATTTAATTTGTTATTTTGGTATATTCATATATTTATGACATCATATGCACACATCATAGTACTGCTGGAATAGAATATTCAAGGTGAGCTCATCACCGTTACATGCATCAGTGCTGTCGTGCTCATGTACTTGTTCGGGACGTAGTACAATTATAGCATGTATGTATATGTATGTATGCGTGTACGTCTGTACATACACGGCATAGAATAGTATGTATATATGTATGCATACATACACATACATGCAACTGCAGTTCTTGGTTTTGTACACTCCTGCGTTGGTAGGTGGGCAGTTCATAGGAGGTAAATATAGTGACTTGCCCTAATTTACCACTTAATGAGGGAATTAAGGTTTAATCTTCCCTTAAAGCTTTTGCCCTTAACTAGCTGCCTCTTTAGTTACACGTTGCCCTTAATTATATTCTATTGAAGCTTTTCTGTGTACTTCAAGGAGGTAAATTCTGTATCTTTTCATCAGCGGATTGCCCTTACATGCCAACCTTAACTGCCCTTAAATCAAAACCATGCAATCATGACACATTACATCAGACATTCCTAAATCGCTTTTAACTCTGCTGGTGCGTAACAGAAAGCTGGACTCTTGATGATCGTACGGGGCCAAACAAAAACGTACGAACGAAATATTCGTTAGGAATATCTCTTATTTGAACGTGGGCCCCACGTCACGCTTTCATGGGGATGTCATGTGTCCGTGTTCTTTGTGTGACGTTTTCTAAATACATATTTTCAACATAGTACGCTCGGCACCATTTTTCCTAATCGTACTCCTAATCATGTTTAATTAAGAAAAATACACATTTTATACACATACACGTGTATTTGCGTGCGCGTGTGTGCTGTTTTGTTACATACAGTTCATCTCTATTCATTCCGAAGTTGTTCTAACTGACTCACAAGCTTTACTTGTTACAAGTTTTCATATGCATACATAACATAAAACTGTATAATTCTGCATATAAAACATTTTCTTAAATATTCATATAGTTTTAGAGTTTTTCGAGGAAATTATTGATTTTTGTAGAGATTGTCAGCATAATTTGGGGGATTTATAGAGGCTGTTTTAATTGTAATGAGTCTTATGCGAGGTACCAGGAGATGGCCAAGACTGTTGTTCCTGGGTTGCAGGAGAGATTGAGATCCCTGGTTAATGGCAAAGGCTGGGATTATGTAGTTAACTGGAAGCTTAACGATGATCAGAGGTACATATATAAATCTCACACACACACAGACCATATTTAGTTCTTGGCTGTGTATTTTGTGAGTAATTCTTGCTTGGCTGTGTAAAACTTAGCGATGATCAAAGGAGAGATTTTATCATAGTTTTCCATATATTTATATATATCAGTATATATGTATACATCATTTTTGCGTGTTTTGTGAGTAATTTCTGGCTTGGTTCTGTTGAATTTTAATCTGGTTATAAACTCATCTTTTGTGAAGATGCAGCTCCCTCCCTCTCTCTCTTGTTATCATATTTATTGATGTCTGCACATTGCAAGTTTTCATCGTAACATTTGCTTTGTGAATGTGTCTGTTGTATGTGTGTGTGCGTGTGTTATCCGTACATACATACATACTTTCAAAACATGTGCGTTGTATTGTATACTCATCTTCTTGGGAGATGCTCTCTCTCTCTCTCTACTGTATGTAACACATTCACACATGTAATATATATGTGATGTATGTGTATACATCTGTGTATGTATATATGTGTACTAATGTGCTCTCGTTATCATATTTGTTGATGTCTGCACACTGCAAGTTTTCATCGTAACATTTGTTTTGTGAATGTGTCTGTTGTATGTGTGTGTGCGTGTGGTGCGTGTGTTATCCGTATTTTCAAACATGTGCGTTTGTGTAGCGTCTGTATCCTTTAAGGTTTAATTCAGTCTACATTGTTAATTACACTACACACACAGATGTGGCTTATGCATTACTGTTTTTATCAAGGTTTATAGACTGGGTGGGATGCTGTTGCGGGGGAGTAAGGGCGGATTTTTTCTCACAGCAGTCACATTACATGGATGGCACGGGTGCATGTCCTGATATCTCCTTCCCACATCCTTCTACAAAGACTTGTGCTTTATTATCTCATATGATATTAACATCATCAATCCCCCTTGACTCCGCTGGGTATAAATAATCACTATACATGCTAATGTGTTGGTATGTATAAATTAAGAATATATGTGCAGTGTTCATGCTCAAGTTCTTCTTTCTGGACGACCCAGTGGATTAACTTCCCAGATGGTGTTAACCAGGTAAGACATGTTATTATACTTGTGTGTGTGTGTGTCGAGGGTTATCCAGTAAGGTATATAACTAATGGTACATATATAGTTATATGTATGTATGTAGACACATTTACTTATCCAGGAAGGTGTGCAAACAAAGGTGTATATTCCCATACAGAATGGGATTGTGGAGCTTGGATCGTCTAGTCAGGTTCTCTCTCTCTCTCTCTCTCTCTATCACACACACACACACACACACACACACAAGCACAATGTGTATGAACCCGTAAATATTTGCAGATTGCCGAAAATCCATTGGTAATACAGAATGTTAAAGCAAAGTGTGGTGATCCATGGCAAGAATACCAGGTTATATATTTATGTCCATAATATATATTATATTTAATAACTATGTTAATATGCATACATTGGTTAATACTCATGCATAACGATAAATTCCTTTCGTGTGATTTTGTACAAAAATTATCTAAATATACATTAAAAGCTGTATGTTTTCTTTTTCTATTGAGAACAATTAATTATTTTAAATACAAACATTATGGTAAATACATTTTATTAAAACTCCGTACTTTTTAATTTTCAGAATTTCCAGGACAGTGTGGACCAGCAGCAAGGGTTCAAATCCCTTTACAAAAGCCATGACGATAGCGGTCAACACTTTAGTCATGGCGTTGACCAGGTCCACTGGACGTCAACGCTTGATAACCATCCATGGGAGCATGATGCCGTTGGAATATCCGAGAACCAGTTTTCGTTAACATAGCACCAACGCAATTAAACTTCCTCTCTGCTAAAACTACAGCCCCACAAGACCGCTCAGAAAAGCTTAGGTATATCCATGTTGTGTATCTAATATGCATACATATTCATACACATAGCCATATGGAATGTGTATATCCTTGTTATAATACATATAATACATATGTTAACATATACATGTATAAATGCATACATAAATTTATACATATACATATTGCTTCTGATAGAATGACAAGTAGGAGCTTATATGTACATAAATGTGTGTGCATATGGTATGTTTTTGTGTGCCCGTGTGTGGTGTGTGAAACCATTATATACACATGTAGTTTATGCACACTACTCAAGATACAAGTATGCATCTCTCTCTCTCCTATGCAAAATAAGGTTCATATTATGCAGTGTTATGCACACCACTCAAGATACATGTATGCATCTCTCTCTCTCTCTCTCTCGTATGCAAATATGCAGGGGTATCCCATAGCAAGGTTCATATTATGCACTGCTTATGCACACTGCTCAAGATACATGTATGCATCTCTCTCTCTCTCTCTCTCTCTCTCTCTCTCTCTCTCTCTCTCTATATATATATATATATTATATATATATTATGCATATCTATAAGAAAATGATTTTGTGTTATAGATTTTCTTATATGCACACTGCTCAAGATACATGTATGCATCCTCTCTCTCTCTCTGTCTCTCTCTCTCTCTCTCTCTCTATATATATATATATATATATATTTTATGCATATCTATTAAAAAATGATTTTGTGTTAGGTGTATGCATGTACACACATGTTAGAAGAAAAGCTTACAAATAATTACTGGATATATAAATATATACTAATAGATGTACTATATTTATTATAAACTCTAATTTAAAGTTAATATATACATTATTGTGATTTAGTTTGCAAGAAGTTCCCAATACACACACGAGCCACAACTTCTCTGATTCCCCACACGGAAGTGGAGTTTCAAAGGAGAATTCAGAAGTTAAACAGGAGACTCGAGCAGATTCTTCAGACTGCAGTGACCAAGTTGACGAGGACGATGACAAGGTGGGCATGAGTGTGCATGTATGTGCGTGTGTGTGCCTGTGTGTTCGTGTGTGTGAGAGAGAATGCAAAATACATACATGTATATAGTACGTTAAGTACATGAGGTTTATAATTATGATGCTACATATGTGCCTGTATGTATGTATGTATTTATGTAGAAGTATGTATGTATATATACGATTTATACGTGTATATAGGCTACTGGAAGGTCTGGAAGAAGGCACCTATCGAAGAACTTGGTGGCAGAACGCAAACGAAGAAAGAAACTTAATGAGCGTCTGTATTCCTTGCGAGCATTGGTCCCAAAGATAACTAAGGTAACATAATATCATTTATATGTACATATGTGTGTATAAGTGTGTTTATAATTATCCATTCCAAGATCTCATTTAAATATAACACTCTCTCTGTACAATTCCGGGGTACATGTACGTCTCAAAGATTGTTCAAACTGATTATGGATTTGTTATATTAACCAAGTTAGCATACATGTGTTCTCCCTTGTTACATGTGATCATATTCAGCTACTATATGGTATATGTATTTTAGTATGTATGTATATATCAGTATACATACAGTAGTATATACCCAGATGTATATTATACACGATATACACTTGTGTATACTGATATATGTGTGTGTCTGCATTTCTCTATATATAGATATATAAATATTACAGAAATATATGTGCGTTCTTAACAACAGCGAACACACCTATATAGTGTGTGTGTGTGTGGGCGCGCGCGCGCGTGTTAACTTATGGTATACACACTATATTTTTCTATTATCATATATATGTTTGTGTCAGTATGCCACATATAATTTAAAATACAGTAATATAGTATTCTGAAATGTATTATGTATGTAAATGTATACACACACACACACACACACACACACATATATATATATGCTTAAATAACGTATTCGGATACATATATATACATACAGATGGATAGAGCTTCTATACTGGGAGATGCAATAGAATACGTAAAGGAGCTACAGCAACAAGTAAAGGAACTGCAAGATGAGCTCGAGGAAGACTCGCAGCAGGTGGGAAATGTACCAAACTTGGCAGATTGCCATGCTAACATTGCGAATATGGCTGCCATTGATGAGCTTAATAAGCCTGCAAAACCTGATGTCATGTTGATGCTAACGATAAGAAGACGGATGACCTCACTCAACCCATGCAGGTACGCTGTTAATGTGAGTGTGTGTGCGTGTGATGTGTGTAATGAAGGTGTATAATATTATATAAGGCAACTGAGATTTATGTTTAAGTTCTTATATAAATTAAAACATATAATTTTAATATATATATATATATATTATTTTATGACTTACATAATAGAATATATTTAAATTAAACATATAGTTTTTTTCTAATTTAAATATATATATATATATATATGTGTGTGTGTGTGTGTGTGTGTGTGTCTTTTTAATGAAAATACTGTTATATACAATGTTTTAGAAAACCTCTATTTTTCAGGTGGAAGTGAGCAAACTGGATGCAAATTTATTGACTTTGAGAATATTCTGCGAGAAAAGACCAGGGGTGTTTGTTAAGTTGATGAATGCACTGGATGCCCTTGGATTGGACGTGTTGCATGCAAACATCACCACCTTCCGTGGCCTTGTTCTCAATGTCTTCAATGCAGAGGTTCGCCACCTTTTCTCTCTCATAAACCCTAATTATATAGAATTATGTATTAATATTTACACCATGGACGTTTTATATTATGTGATATATCATGCTTAATTAAATTTTATAAATGTGCAGATTAGAGATAAGGAACTGATGCAGGCAGAACAAGTGAAGGAGACACTCTTGGAGATGACTTCCCAACCAGAGTCACGGAGCTCCTCCCTAGTGACGGATCCACACATTAGTGTGATCACTATAGATGGCTAGGAAATATCATATATAAACAATAACAAATATTGTATTGAATATGTTATACACTCAGTCTGCATTGAACTTGTGAAAGAACTACTTACACATCTTGTTCTACCTTTCGGGCATACGATGGTAGAGTTCTTATACGGTGAAACTGGTCGTCACAAAGACAGGTGGTAGCATGTTTATTAAGTATTTCCATTTCAATGTAGGACTCTTAAAATAGTATATTAGAAGATTTTGTGTAAAATTAGGAATGTATATAAACAATAAGTTTGACTGAGCTTCATGTCACACTTATGTTATATATATAAACCATTATAGTTATATAGTTATAATTAGTAAGTCATATATTAAAATATATAAAGAATAAATATGTTATGAGACCTACTTCTGGACACTTCCTCCTTTATGTTAATTTAATTAATCTTATTTAATTAAATGATAAACACTAAAAACTAGGAAAAAGGATGTACTTAATAAGCTTTATTAATAATAAATAATGTGTATAAATAAAATCCAAGTTCCTTTTTGATTAAATCTTTAAAATGCATATAAAATGAGGGGGAGGCAAAAAAACTTTTAATTCCTTATATAATTGTGTATTTATGTATAGAAATATGCGTGTGTGTGTTGTAGACACAAACACATATTTAATTTATAAGATTATATCATGTTTATTATAATACTTATGTATATCTCTTTATATATATGTGTACATAAATTATATATATATTATATATATATATATATATACATATATATATATATATATATATATATATATATATATATATATATGTTTTAATTTCATTATTAATTATTATGAATTTTACTAAATATGAACCACTATTTAAAATAAGTTCAGCATATTCTTGCAAATATTCTTAAAATATATTAAAAATATATTCAACACCTAACAACTAAATTTAATTAATTAAAAATGAAAATAATGACTATAAATTCTATGATTTTAATAAAATTAATTTATCAAATTATTTAGTTTTAAATATTTATATATTATCTTATTGCTTTAAAATAATATTAATCTTAATGGCCTTACAACCCATTATTAAGTATATAATTTATTCATGCTTTATATAAATTATATTGGAATGAAAAAATCTTTTGTGAGCAAAAATTTATACTTAATAAGAATTGAAAATTTAAACTATATTACATATATAATTTTTTTGTTCTTCAAATATTTTAAAAAAAAATAATGAAGTACTTATAAATTATTTGTATAACAAATTTATTTAATAAGAATGTAAAGTTAAGTAATAATGCAGACTCACTTATAAAAGTTAAACATATTAAAATAACATATAATTTTTGAAACCACAATATATATATATCAATTTTTTTGTTACCATTTTAATACTTATAATGTAGGAGATCATGTGTATTGTTATACTTAAGAAGAAAATAAAAACATAATGTGTAAATAAGTAATGTGTCATAAAATCTGATTAATTTAAAAAATTATATTCTTTTGTAAAACCATATTAAATTACAAGATGTATAAGAAAAAACATGTTATAAAATTGAAAATCATATTTTGTTATAAACCGTAAAATCTTTATATTATTTTGATTTTATAAGTCATTAAAATAATGAAAGTTTATTTTATTGAATGTACAACTTTATTTATATAATTTTAAATGCACATAATAACCCTTACTCCTTTTAATGTAAACTCAATTGTTCACAACTACTTCTTAAACATAATTAAATGACTTGGTTATGTTCACAAATATAATGATAAATTAATATATAAGTACATGTTAACAACTTTTATTGAGTGTTCTTATATAAAATAAATATATATGCACACTTTTATAAAACTTATATTAATATATATATAATAAACATATATGTATAAGAGTGTTCAATGCTCCTCAAATATGATTTTTTATAGAATTGAATTTAAATTTAAATTTTTAGTTATATTTCTTTCCTTCATAAGTTCAATTAAAGAAAATAAAAATTTATTATTATAATAAATTATGCAAATACATGTGTTTTATATAGTGTTATTAATTGGATTGAAATGACACTTGTATTATCATTATATATAATAATAAGACTTGCAAAAATAAAAATAAAAGAATATAATAGCTTACATAACCAAATTTATATTTTTTGTGTAAAAAAAAATGATGTGGTACTTAAGACAATGTGTTTTTGATGAAATGAATGAAACACTTTATAAAAATTAAAGGTTTTTTTATTTAAAAATTAATCAAAGAAGTGTTTAATAAAGGGCTTATAAAATAGGGTGTTTGACATATTAACTTTTATTAATAACCAATGTAGCAATTCATTATAAATATGTAGTAATTATATTTTATTTAATTTTTCATCTGCAAAATTCTTTTATGCATCCCGTTGCCTTCTTTTATTACTTCCTTTCCATATTAAATATATCTTAAAAGAGAATAAAGAATATTTTTTAAATAATTTATGATACCACATGATATTATAATTAACCATATTCAAAAGAGAACTCATATTTATATTTTGTAATAAGCCATAATTGAAATATATAATTTAAATATATCTTATTTTAAATTGGTTAATCATATTTTTCTTTAAAATAACTTAAAACTTTAACTCAATCATACTTTATACTTAAGTTAATCAAACATGTATTATATTTAATAGTATTCATTATATAAACAAAGGTGTTTTTATTCTTAATGGTCATTATAGTTAAAAACAAGGCCACCCATGTACATAAAAAGTTGAATGTTAATACTCAAAATGATATGACTCTTTTAATGTAAAATGAAAAATAGTTTTAACCCATAAATATTTATTTTTATTAATCACATTTTACAATGTAGATAATATTAAAAGAATAATTAGCACAAAAGTTCAAATTCTTTGTAATAAAATAATTACTTATAAAAAAAAGTGGCTATTGTTGCACAACATTTCAAATAAATAATAAATAATCTTTATTTTCAAGTTTTAAATATATAATAGATATTCCTTAAATCAAGCTTTTCAAATTTCAAATGATTATTAAACTATTATAAATATATTTTCATTTTTTTTTGTTTAGTTATACAAGCTTTATTTTAGTATATTTCTCAATTTATGGTAACATAATTTTCTCAATCTAGCTTCGCTTTTATTTATATAAAGATTATTAACAAATATATTATTGTTTTTTATATTAGGATCCAAAAAAGAAAAATTGATCGAATCAAAGAAGAAAACAAGGTTTTTATATAAATAATCTCAACTCTTTACTTGAAGTTTTTATTCTTGCTATTGTCACGTTAAATAGTGAGATTGTTATTTTTATTTTCTATATACATTATTTATTAATAATTTTATTTTTTTGATGATGGTAGCCATGAATTTAGAATTAATACACCAAGTTTAATAGTCAATGGAAGATTTCCCACCTCAAGTCCAATAGTTAATGAAGACTGTCTTACTATTCTAATTACGATGCTACATTTTTAGTTATCTCAACAGTAACAACTTCTCTATAAAGAAGAAACAACATGATTGGTTATTAAAATTTATGCATCTTGTTGTTGATGTAGTAAAGAATGGTTATCTTAACATTTGTGCTACTGTAAAGTCTATATAGCACTCTTTATGTTTAGGTTAATGGTAGAGTTATCAATAAGAAAGGTATTTACGTATATTCAAACACATATAAATGTAAATATTTTCATATTTCTTATATACATTTATTTTATATATATGTGTGTGTATGTGTAGGGATGCGATCATTATTTTCAAAAGATGACAATGCATAATCATTATTTTCGGAAGATGAAGAGCAATTGATTATATGGGCAATTAAAAAACAAAGGCAAGGATAGGGAATCACTTTTCTTAGTTATTATCTATTCACTTTTAAAAAAACTTGTTTTAAAAAGCTCCTCAGTCACTAGAGCATTCACATGCTTTAGATATCACTTCAATGTAAGTTACTCATTTTTACATTAAGTCAAATTGCAAATATGAGAAAGGTTTATCCTATAAATAGAATTTACAATGTGGATGAGATTGGCATGGACAAGATCATCCACGATATTGAGTTTGATTGTAACTCAAGGATTTTCTCAATTTCCTAGGTTGAATTTTTAAAAAACCTTTAAAATTAAGCGAATCAAGTCCTTGTCAAATAAACCTTTAAACAAAGGATGATTATTATCAACAACCATATCAATTGTGTGGTCAACTTTTAAAACTATTACATATTTAAGGAGGTCAAAAGGGTGGCTAATTAGTTATAGTTATGCTTTTATGTGTGTGTAAAGCAATGCGTGGATGTTGAACGTGGCTTTCTTATTTATCTCAATCATATCACAAGAATAGTTTTGGGTGAGTTTTGCATATAAACCAAAATGTATATATATACATATGTCTATATTAACATAGATTTGGTATATATGGTGTCTCCCCAAGTAAAACATGGAAATACTTGTTCGAATGACAAGGTAAGTTATGGATAAAACTCTTAATGAAGTCAACATTAGAATTGGTTTTCGATAAATTAGCCTTCGACGTTTTAATTCAAAGTTATGGATGATGAATTTGAAGTTACTACTACTTTAACCGATTCTATGAAAAATGGTATTTTTTGGTGTGTATTACATATATATATATATGTTGGGTTAATTAACAGTTATATGTGTAGTTCATGTGGAAGAAGATTTGGAATTGCTATACATAGTTCTTGAGGAAGTACATGAGTTTGGCCTCACCTTAGAGGAGTTTGTAACAAAACATATATTTCCAAATCCATCTACACCAAGTCCCCAACAACCATATTAATACCATCTTGGTGTAGATGAATTTGGAAATATAAGTTTTGCTACAAACATAGTAAATCATTCACTAATGAGGAATATGTTTCCATTCTAAAGTTTGAGGACTGTATTAAGGAGTTGACATCTCAAGAAGCCACAAAGAAGAGAGAGTGTGCTTGTGAGGCACATGTAGAGAGGGCTTATGCAATAGGGACAAGAAGATTATTAATTATGAAGCATTTAAAAAAAAGACAATTAGTTGTGTGAGAGAAAAGGTTTGTTAAAGAGTAAAAGAAGCAAGTCAAACGTGCATTCAAGAAGGCTAAGATAATTATTTCTTAAAGGAAAAGAAAGTTGCATGTGACTGCTTAATGGCTTCTTAAGTATAAACACTCTAATTATTAATGTGGAGGATGAAGATGAAGATGAAGATGTGATTCTTGTGAATCAACTAAAGCAAGCACTAGTCACTTAAGTTATATTGTACCTTAGTAGGTGTGACGTGCGAAGAGACGGATAATGTTGGTTAGTGCTTATCTCAGTTTCAAGGAATTTGATATTTTAATAAATATTTATAGACACATTTAAATTATGGTGCATCTACAATTTAATTATGTTTAATCTTTTTATTACTTAAACAAGTGTACATACTATGTTTATAAATTCTTTACAATTGGTTTAGATACATTAAATAATAAAAATTAATATATAGAATATCAAATGATATGTACTCACGATCGAAAATTTTATTACTTGGTTATGAAATTTAAAACTTAATTTGCAAATTGAATATGTGTTTATGAATCAGAATGTATTTTAAAAAATATGTTTTAAATGATGCATGGTAAAAGAAGTTAATGGCACGGTCCATTTCCAAACACCCAGGTAAGTGCCCCTTGCAAAGAAAGTCCTAAAACTTACTAACGATGGTGTTAATTATTTCACTGGTATAATGATCCTTATGTACTTGTAAATATGTTAACGAATCTAAATTTGACATGTGAAGTTGCATCCTTTACTATTTAATGCTTCTTTAGTTAGTTGTTGCATGTATATTTTTAATTTTAATTTATACATCCATAAACAAAAACATTCAATAACTATATACGATTATATCTTAGTATCTTTATTATTACTTTAAATACCCATTTCATGTGGCAAGTCTTTTACCATGTCATGTAGATGCACAAGTGTTTAAGAACAATTGATTATTTGAGTAAATATTTCATCTTCTGTGGCTTATAATTGGCATATAACCGCTTTTCCCAATAAGAATTGGCTTATTCACATGTTATTAGGTTCATCGCAAACACTTATTGAGTTTGTTACGAAGGTGGTGATGTTTGCTTATGAAACTCCACATTAGTGAGTTAAGTGAATTTGTAAACTTGATTTTGATCCAAGCTGGTTAGGATAATATTTATACTCAACTTTTTAATATTTCAATCTCAATAACCTTTTTAATTACAAGAACGCACTCAAGCTTAAAACTTACTCTTGTTAAGATTCTTTATAAGTCTTATTAACTAACATTCAAGCTCAAGTAACTTTAATTACCTCCGCTTTCGCTTCTCACGCCTTGGTGCCCCTGCTTGTAACTCTTTACTTACAGCATCCTTCTCTTCCTTCAGTCGTCCGGCTTTCTCCTGTTTTGCTTGTTTTACTTCTTTCTTCCTCTTATTGTCTTCAGCACAGCCAGCACAGATCTCCTCACCGCTGCAACTATCATGATGCCAGTGAGAACACTTCTCACATTGGCTCCGCAGGCCACACTTTGAACACTGCAAAATCAGCAACAACAATCAAGCTCAACATAAAAGCTGGAAAAGAAGCATACCTCTCCCCCGTAGAGGTTTCCTCTTTCGAGAGCAAGCCTCTCGTCTATGCAACGTAAAGATGCATCAAAATCACCAAACTTCATGAATACCTCATGATATGTCACCTGTGATGAGTCCTGTTCTACAGCAACCTGTTGTTCCTGGGACCAACTCTGAACTGTGTATACAATCCATGCCAGAACACACGTCCTTCCTTTATCATCCGCTTGGAATAACTCTTGTGCTCTCGGTCTAGTGTGGATATGGTCACCAATAGCTCGACTCCCCGTGGCAAACTGAAAGCACACGAAATGTTCATCATCCACGTAGTACGCGTCTAGTCCTTCTTCCGTCCCGAGCTCAGGGATATAGAGCGTTGCTACCGATCGCTTGTCGGTCAGTCTCATGTTGAAACTGCCTGGAAACGTCGTCACGGACTTTGGGGCTATCTTCACGGTGCGTCCTGTCCCGTAGGTGATAACAGGTTGCTTATGCCGGCATACCAGAATGCAAGCAGCTTCCGCGTTCAAACCAGCACGCAATCCGAGACGACTGTCTTGTATAACAGGAGTTGTCCACTGTCTAATTAAACCGTCTATCTGCGCCTCGTCTTCTCGACAGAACATCTCCGCAAGCTGGATGTTGGCATATTTTTGCAAACGACCTGTCAAGCAGACCGCCTTCCCATCTTCACCCTTATAAAAGAGTCCAGTGCTTTCTCCCAGAAAACGTCGCGGTACCCAACCACCCGCAAGGACTTCAGTAAACATAGCCCAATCCTGCTTTGGCATAAGGATCATGTACTCGTTGAGGTCCGCAATGTATTTGCTGTCGTCAAACGTCCCACCCTTTTTGATACAGTGATCGACGAATCCAGGGACCCAGCCAGTCGTAAACTTCTTTGACAAATCGAGTTGACAACCATGATGCTCCAAGTATTTTTGCAACTCCACATTCTGAATCCTTGTCATAAGTCAGCTTCAAGAAACATTTTCTGAACGCAAGAATTTCTTACCGTAAATCCCCCCGTGATGAGCATCGATTTATAACCTCGTTTCCGCTCCAACTCCCAAAGCTTCGGAGATCCAGATAGAACTACGATGGCAAAAGTCGTCATACGCTGGATAAGTATCTGGTGCGCTGTGGGATCCTTGCAGCCTTCGATGACAATGTAAAGCTTCTTGCCATCCTTAGTAGCTATTTTGCGCATATATTTGATGACGCTGCTGGTGTCCTCGGAACTCTTTACACGTTCAATATAAGACTCGGCAGTGTGACTGTCGTGATAAGCCAAAGCAAGAGAACGGAGGAGCGATAAAACTGGTTCCAAAAGGAAGCGGCGCCAGTCGATGTACATGAGCCTTCCTTGTCTTGAGGAATAAAGTTCAAGGAAGAGGAACAGAGATGCTGCACGAGAGCTGTATGTTTTGCCGGACCTCTTGGTTCCAGTCACGATGCTGATTGTAAGGTCCTCCTGTTCGGATCCCTGTAGGAACTGGATGAGCGATCTCGTGCACTCTCGTCCCATATGATTGAAGGATCCTTCGTCATACAAGGATGCTATTGATTTCCACTGGCCAGGAACAGAAAGTGACTCTACAGTAAGAGGGTCCGCACTATACGACTTGATTAGAAATGCAGCCTTGTCGCGTGCATGAGATGACAACAATAGCAGAGTCAAACTGACTGGACCGGATGGTCTGGGCTCCTGTAACTTCTCGCGAACATGTACCGTGAATGTGTCGTCTAATGGTTCAGCAGAGAACTCGTCAGAGAACCAATTGACCATAACCCAATTTCCGTCTTCGTACACAGCCTCAACCAGCCGATTATAAGATTTGATATGTTGCCATAAACCATCTGGAGTCGTAACATGATCAGGTACATAGATTGTCTGCTTAACATCTCTTTGTATTGGGTTCACGAGTTCCTGCCGGATAGATGAAGACCGCCCTATTAGACTTACCGGCAAGAAAGCGCATTGCCCTGCGGTTGACGTGTTGTGCAATACCTAAATTTGAGAACCCTAGCCCTAAACCAGAGAACAATGCCGGGTGTTTTTCGGCAGATAACACGTAATTTAATATTTTTTGGTTTTAATTTAAAATTTTTAATACTTAATGTTTTTTTAGAAAATTGACATTTTGCAAACTCATAATATGGCTCGAGTAATTTGACATGAAACACATTGTGCATCGCTCGCAATGTTAAAGGAAGATATAACCCATAAGCCACCTTCCCTACTCGCTTTACCACCTTGTATGGACCTATGTAGTGCGATAGAAACTTCTTGAAAGAGTTGTTGGAACCTTCAAATTTCTGGTATTCAACAATACTATATCTCCAACCTGATACTCTACGTCTTATTGATGCTTATGTATTGCTAACAATACCTTTCCTATGCTGTAGCCATTGTTTGATGAGCAACTTTCCATGTCCAATACAACTGTTATTTTAGTGATGTGTTTGTATTTTTGCTAACTCACCATATATTTTAAGAGATATTCTTAAAATATATTATTTAGGGAAAAGATTTAATTTGCAATATCAAAATTTTAATATAATGACACATATTTCAATTACTATTTTATTGAAATTAAACCTATAAAATTAAAACACACACATACACGTAGACACACATGTTTGCACACTTAAATTATAATATAAGAATATCATAATTCTAAATAAGTTAGTTTAATACTAAAAAAATTTTAAAATCTTGCACACGGTAACTTAAAGATCATTTCTTATTATTAATTTTAAAATTTTAAAAACATTGAGTTAATAAACTTTCATTTGAATTTGAATTTAAATATATTTGCACTCCATTATGATGTTTTTTTAACCATTCATACTTAATATAGTATTATAATATAGTATAAATTATATTTATACCCCTTGTATTTACATATATACCTTTAAAAGTTTTATATTTACATATATATTTCAAAACTTTAATTTAAAACTTCTAAATTTCAAAATTAAAAATTAAAAAAAAAAATTATAATTAATTTATATTTTATTATATTTAAATCCAAAATATAACCTCTTCAACATATATACCACAACATAATATAATTTTTTTTAAAAAATATTCCATTTTTTACTGTGACAATTTTTTAACATTTAACCTTTAATAAACTTTAATTATTTCATTTACAATATAGTATGAATTGAAAATATATTTTTAGTTAATAGTGTTATTTTAAAAGTCAAAATATTACTATTGAAGTTTTTCAAGAGCATATATGTAAATTTAAAACTTTTAGAAAGGTATATATAAAAATATAAAAATATAAAATTTATAAGGATATATATAAATAAATACACTTCAAGGGTATAATTGATATAATACATTATCACAATAACACACACTAGTACAAGAATATTTAAATTATTTTAAAATACAAATATTTTCTTAAAAACTTTATTAAAACATTATCTTATTTCTACATGAAGCAAGTTAAAAATTAATTTGGGATTCTTTTAAATTAAAAAGTAAATATATCAATGATATGTTAATACACATGTAACTTTAAGTGTTAAGATTGAATGATATATTATCTTATTCTAAATTAATTATAACATGTGAATATTTAAAGTAATTAATGTACATCCTTCATTAATTCTTTCATTTTCGTAAATATCTATCTTTACTATTTTCATTATAATCCATTATTACATGGCAAATGGGGGAGTTCACAAAGTTGTGGAGCACGAGGGCGCCGATGCTGGGGATTGAACCCGGGTCGTCCGCGTGACAGGCGGAAATACTCACCACTATACTACATCGACGAGACGCGACGTTGATCTCGAGGGGTTAGCACCGGCAGCACGTTTAAAGGCCATGCCCCACTTGTCCGTGTTTCACCCCGCTCACATCTTCCAGAGTTACTTCATGTCTGTGTTGGAATATTGAATAATACTCCCTTTGGCTGAACATAACCACCGCACAATCCAACTGGTTTGGGATTTGAGCCCAAAACATGGCGCAAAATATAACCCTATTCCATGTTTGTATCGGAGTACTCGTTCCGGTCTAACATAATCCAGCTGGTTTGGGGTTTGAAATCATCACCCCAAACATAATCCAGCTGGTTTGGGGTTTGAAATCATCACCCCAAAACATAATCCAGCTGGTTTGGGGTTTGAAATCATCACCCCAAAACATAACCCTAACACCGCTGCATTGCGTCAACTGGGAGTCGAACCCAGGTCTATTGCTTGGAAGGCAATTATCCTCACCGTTGGACTATTGACGCGCAGAAGGCAACCGAAAGCCCAGTGCTGCCTTGCTCTAGGGTTTACGCCCTAATCCCTCAAGGCGGGCGGGTTTAGCCGATCGGCAGGGTGTTTGGTGGCACTCCGTTGTAGTCTAGGTGGTTAGGATACATGGCTCTCACCCATGAGACCCGAGTTCAAGTCTCGGCAACGGAAGGACTGTGGGGGGATGTAGCTCACATGGTAGAGCGCCCGCTTTGCATGCGGGAGGCATTGGGATCGACGCCCAACATCTCCACTCGTTCTTTTTGGGATCGACGCCCAACATCTCCACTCGTTCTTTTGGCTGGAGACCTCATGAGGGGTTTAGGGTTTGTGGTCTAGGTACATTCAAGACGGTTTTGGGGTTTGTGGCTTAGGGTTTAGGTTCTTTTGTGGTTTAGGGTTTAGGGACCCCAAGAAAGGTTTGGGGTTTAGGGTGCGCTCGGCTGCCTTGTCGGAATGGGCGGTTAGGTGTAGGGTTTAGGGGCTTGTGATGCAAGACGGGTTTAGGGGTTGTGGTGCAATTGTTTTGGTTGGGGATCCCAAGACATGTTTAGGGTTTCGTGTGGAGGGCCATTGGTTGCCTTGTTGAAATCGGACCGCCGACCGGTCAAACAGCACAAGTTTTGGGCCGACTAACCTTGGGTCGAGGGGTCATTGCGGCATTGAAAAAGCCGAGTATGCATGCAAACAAAGGGCGCTACCATCTCATCTACATCACCGAGTCAACTTGGTTAGATCCGCCAACGTGGAAATGGAGAGCCAAGAGCACTGGAGCGTGGGGCATTTCGAGAATCGAACTCGAGACCTCTCGCACCCAAAGCGAGAATCATACCACTAGACCAAATGCCCTCCTCCACAAAGAACTAGTTTAGGGTTTTAGGAACCCTAAGACCTAAACCCTACAAAGAACTAGTTAGGGTTTTAGGAACCCTAATACCTAAACCCTACAAAGAACTAGTTAGGGTTTTAGGAACCCTAAAACCTAAACCCTTTACCCGAACTAGGCGTGGAAGTGCGGTGAGCGTGGATCGAACACGCGGCCTTCAGATCTTCAGTCTGACGCTCTCCCATCTGAGCTATCCCCGCGGTGATGGCAACATGGAGGGGCAAGGCAGATGGGGGAGTTCACAAAGTTGTGGAGCACGAGGGCGCCGATGCCGGGGATTGAACCCGGGTCGTCCGCGTGACAGGCGGAAATACTCACCACTATACTACATCGACGAGACGCGACGTTGATCTCGAGGGGTTAGCACCGGCAGCACGTGTTAAAGGCCATGCCCCACTCGTCCGTGTTTCACCCCGCTCACATCATCTTCCAGGAATATTGAATAATACTCCCTTTGGCTGAACATAACCACCGACCACCGCACAATCCAACTGGTTTGGGATTTGATCCAACATAACCCTAACACCGCTGCATTGCGTCAACT
>PUQB01000306.1:5000-27666 GCA_003024785.1 Selaginella tamariscina | reverse complement strand
AGGAACCCTAAGACCTAAACCCTACAAAGAACTAGTTAGGGTTTTAGGAACCCTAAATACCTAAACCCTACAAAGACTAGTTAGGGTTTTAGGAACCCTAAAACCTAAACCCTTTACCCGAACTAGGCGTGGAAGTGCGGTGAGCGTGGATCGAACACGCGGCCTTCAGATCTTCAGTCTGACGCTCTCCATCTGAGCTATCCCCGCGGTGATGGCAACATGGAGGGGCAAGGCAGATGGGGAGTTCACAAAGTTGTGGAGCACGAGGGCGCCGATGCCGGGGATTGAACCCGGGTCGTCCGCGTGACAGGCGGAAATACTCACACTATATACATCGACGAGACGCGACGTTGATCTCGAGGGGTTAGCACCGGCAGCACGTGTTAAGGCCATGCCCACTCGTCCGTGTTTTCACCCGCTCACAATCTTCCAGGAAGGGTTAGCACCGGCAGCACGTGTTAAAGGCCATGCCCCACTCGTCCGTGTTTCACCCCGCTCACATCTTCCAGGAATATTGAATAATACTCCCTTTGGCTGCATCTTCCAGGAATATTGAATAAACTCCCTTTGCTGAACATAACCACCGCACAACCCAACTGGTTTGGGATTTGATCCAACATACCAACACCGCTGCATTGCGTCAACTGGGAGTCGAACCAGGTCTATTGCTTGGAAGGCAATTATCCTCACCGTTGGACTATTGACGCGCAGAAGGCAACCGAAAGCCCAGTGCTGCCTTGCTCTAGGGTTTACGCCCTAATCCTCAAGGCGGGCGGGTTTAGCCGATCGGCAGGGTGTTTGGTGGCACTCCGTTGTAGTCTAGGTGGTTAGGATACATGGCTCTCACCCATGAGACCCGAGTTCAAGTCTCGGCAACGGAAGGACTGTGGGGGGATGTAGCTCACATGGTAGAGCGCCCGCTTTGCATGCGGAGGCATTGGGATCGACGCCCAACATCTCCACTCGTTCTTTTTGGGATCGACGCCCAACATCTCCACTCGTTCTTTTGGCTGGAGACCTCATGAGGGGTTTAGGGTTTGTGGTCTAGGTACATTCAAGACGGTTTGGTTTTTGGGGTTTGTGGCTTAGGGTTTAGGTTCTTTTGTGGTTTAGGGTTTAGGGACCCCAAGAAAGGTTTGGGGTTTAGGGTGCGCTCGCTGCCTTGTCGGAATGGGCGGTTAGGTGAGGGTTAGGGGTTTGTGATGCAAGACGGTTAGGGTTGTGGTGCAATTGTTTTGGTTGGGGATCCCCAAGACATGTTTAGGGTTTCGTGTGGAGGGCCATTGGTTGCCTTGTTGAAATCGACCGCCGTTGCGTCCACGGTCAAACAGCACAAGTTTTGGGCCGACTAACCTTGGGTCGAGGGTCATTGCGGCATTGAAAAACCGAGTATGCTTCTTGCATGCAAACAAAGGGCGCTACCATCTCATCTACATCACCGAGTCAACTTGGTTAGATCCGCCAACGTGGAAATGGAGAGCCAAGAGCACTGGAGCGTGGGGCATTTCGAGAATCGAACTCGAGACCTCTCGCACCCAAAGCGAGAATCATACCACTAGACCAAATGCCCTCCTCCACAAAGAACTAGTTTAGGGTTTTAGGAACCCTAAGACCTAAACCCTACAAAGAACTAGTTAGGGTTTTAGGAACCCTAATACCTAAACCCTACAAAGAACTAGTTAGGGTTTTAGGAACCCTAAAACCTAAGCCCTTTACCCGAACTAGGGTGGAACGGTGAGCGTGGATCGAACACGCGGCCTTCAGATCTTCAGTCTGACGCTCTCCCATCTGAGCTATCCCGCGGTGATGGCAACATGGAGGGGCAAGGCAGATGGGGGAGTTTCCAAAGTTGTGGAGCACGAGGGCGCCGATGCCGGGGATTGAACACGGGTCGTCCGCGTGACAGGCGGAAATACTCACCACTATACTACATCGACGAGACGCGACATTGATCTCGAGGGGTTAGCATCGGCAGCACGTGTTAAAGGCCATGCCCCACTCGTCCGTGTTTCACCCCGCTCACATCTCCAGAGTTACATCATGTCTGTGTTGGAATATTGAATATACTCCCTTTGGCTGAACATAACCACCGCACAATCCAACTGGTTTGGGATTTGAGCCCAAAAATGGCGCAAAATATAACCCTATTCCATGTTGTATCGGAACCCTAAACCCTAAACCCTAAACCAGTACTGACTCGTTCCGGTCTAACATAATCCAGCTGGTTTGGGGTTTGAAATTATCACCCCAAAACATAACCCTAAATAGCTGCATTGCGTCAACTGGGAGTCGAACCCAAGTCTATTGCTTGGAAGGCAATTATCCTCACCGTTGCACTATTGACGCGCAAAAGGCAACCGAAAGCCCAGTGCTGCCTTGCTCTAGGGTTTACGCCCTAATCCCTCAAGGCGGGCGGGTTTAGCCGATCGGCAGGGTGTTTGGTGGCACTCCGTTGTAGTCTAGGTGGTTAGGATACATGGCTCTCACCCATGAGACCCGAGTTAAGTCTCGGCAACGGAAGGATTGTGGGGGTCACATGGTAGAGCGCGCCGCTTTGCATGCGGGAGGCATTGGGATCGACGCCCAACATCTCCACTCGTTCTTTGGCTGGAGACCTCATGAGGGGTTTTAGGGTTTGTGGTCTAGGTACATTCAAGACGGTTTTGGGGTTTGTGGCTTAGGATCGACGCCCAACATCTCCACTCGTTCCTTTGGCTGGAGACCTCATGAGGGTTAGGGTTTTGTGTCTAGGTACATTCAAGACGGTTTGGGGTTTGTGGCTTAGGGTTTTAGGTTCTTTTGGTTTAGGGTTTAGGGACCCCAAGAAAGGTTTGGGGTTTAGGGTGCGCTCGGCTGCCTTGTCGGAATGGGCGGTTAGGTGTAGGGTTTAGGGGTTTGTGATGCAATACGGGTTTAGGGGTTGTTGTGCAATTGTTTTGGTTGGGGATCCCAAGACATGTTTAGGGTTGTGTGGAGGGCCATTGGTTGCCTTGTTGAAACGGAACCACCCGGTCAAACAACACAAGTTTTGGGCCGACTAACCTTGGGTCGAGGGTCATTGCGGCATTGAAAAAGCCGAGTATGCTTCTTGCATGCAAACAAAGGGCGCTACCATCTCATCTACATCACCGACTGAACTTGGTTAGATCCGCCAATGTGGAAATGGAGAGCCAAGAGCACTGGAGCGTGGGGCATTTCGAGAATCGAACTCGAGACCTCTCGCACAAAGCGAGAATCATACCACTAGACCAAATGCCCTCCTCCACAAAGAACTAGTTTAGGGTTTTAGGAACCCTAAGACCTAAACCCTACAAAGAACTAGATAGGGTTTTAGGAACCCTAAGACCTAAACCCTACAAAGAACTAGATAGGGTTTTAGGAACCCTAAGACCTAAACCCTACAAAGAACTAGATAGGGTTTTAGGAACCCTAAGACCTAAACCCTACAAAGAACTAGATAGGGTTTTAGGAACCCTAAGACCTAAACCCTACAAAGAACTAGATAGGGTTTTAGGAACCCTAAAACCTAAACCCTACAAAGAACTAGTTAGGGTTTTAGGAACCCTAAACCTAAACCCTTTACCCGAACTAGGCGTGGAAGTGCGGTGAGCGTGGATCGAACACACGACCTTCAGATCTTCAGTCTGACGCTCTCCCATCTGAGTTATCCCGCGATGATGGCAACATGGAGGGCAAGGCAGATGGGGGCGCGGTGATGGCAACATGGAGGGGCAAGGTAGATGGGGGAGTTCACAAAGTTGTGGAGCACGAGGGCGCCGATGCCGGGGATTGAACCCGGGTTGTCTGCGTGACAGGTAGAAATACTCACCACTATACTACTCGACGAGACGCGACGTTGATCTCGAGGGGTTAGCACCAGCAGCACGTGTTAAAGGCCATGCCCCACTCGTCCGTGTTTCACCCCGCTCACATCTTCCAGAGTTACTTCGTGTTTGGAATATTGAATAATACTCCCTTTGGTTGAACATAACCACCGCACAATCCAATTGGTATTTTTGAACTTAGTGAGATAAAGAGTTTGGAATTATTGAACGATATCTAGTATAATGTGCTCTTTGGGGAATGAGTACAATGAGAGTGTTAATTAAGACACGTGCTATCTAAAGATTGCTGTTTGAAAGCATTAGAGATGGGTTGAATTTCTTGGTTTCCACATTGGTTTGTAAGAAAAAATATGTTAGCTTATTTGATCCTGAAGTGGTCGGTGTTATGAATGAGTACAAAGTTGATTGCGAAAGACAAATGATAATTATACACTTGGTGACAGATTTGACTGAATTTGATTCCTATCCGGAATAAATTTATGTTAATAACACACTAAGTGGATTTAGTTGACATGTTGGTAAAACCTTGTTGTATACATGTGTACAGCCATGCGCCTCTGTGATCGCCTCTGGCCAGATTGAAATGTTTACAAAGAACAGGGTTTTACGAATTGTACTCTTGTATCGGAAAAGCGCTTGATTCCGATAAAAGTCTCATACTTAGTCTAGCGTAGCTATACTAATGAGAGATAGGTATAGTAGTAGATCCTTATGTAAAGGGGTAATGAGAAGCACCGAGGGATGCAAAGATGTAAGCTATTATATCGTAACATGTGGAGATGTGGACCCATTGGAAAATCAAAAGAAATGCAAAGGTGTTTGGTCAAGCATTGAGAAGTGCTTGTTGTGTGTTAAACGACAGAAACAATTGCAATTTCGATATTGATATTTTGAATGGATAATGATCGTTTAATGTTCAAATCCTAAGCTTACCAACTAGCTGTTATACTAGCGGATATAAACTTACAATCATAACAATTTATCGAAAATGCTACAACTATAATATAGACATGGTTTTAGTTTACATGAACCGAACTTCAGTTTTGAGATGGAAGTAATATTGTTACGACAATATTCCGAGGAACTGTTCATAGACTAAGAGGAATCATGAACTAGTGTCTGGTTCATCTAACTGATTTAGTAAGATATCAACCTCCACATAAATGTTATCATAACATTGAAGTGTTATATCAACTTCATGTTTCCGTCATACCTTATAATTCAATAAATCTCCCCAAACATGAATAAGATATCTAGTTCAGTATGTCGAACTAAGATATATTATTTATTCTAGACACCTAGTAATCCAGAAAGTACTACATAGCCCCTCAAGTAATGTATTGAGAAATGCCTCATTTCTCTCAACTAACTTGAAAACACGTTTTAAGTTATAACACTAAGGTAGTGCCTTACCAAAGTGTTGAACTTAAGTCCACTTGAGTCTTTATATTTCATGATTATAGCCACCTCATGTGATCATAACCAAGTCTTAATATTGAGCGCTCTAAAACTCAATATTCAAGAGATACCATACTATATTTTAACAAGTCATTTATAACTAATCTTAAAAGACTGCCGTAAATACTTTTAAAGTTTAAGATATGAATACTCAATGAATGAGGTGATAGGAAACCTCATATTTTTTACCGAATATTGGACCATACGTTATGGACATTGTATCACAATCATCAAGAAGGGAGACCATCTTCTTGAATTAATCCCTTTACTTCACTTTCAAGAATATTGAACCAAGGTCAAGGAACACCATCAAACCTTGAGATAGAATCAAAGACTAACCCAAGTCAAACCTTGAGTCAAGAATAGTTCTAATTTTTAATATTCTAAAGAATTGAAGATACCTACTTTATAAGTTCTTTGAGTCCCCATTTGCGACCATGATGCAAAGTCAAGAAACCGTCTTTTGAATAATCGTATTCGACTCTAAAATGAAATCGTTATTGAAAAAAATACCAACTTCTGATCCTCATTGAATACCGACTCTCTGAGGAAGCACATGCACTTAAACCTCCAATGGAAATCCGACTATTACTAGCTCATTTGGAATTGTCAACATAAGTTATCAAACTTAGCAAGTTTCCCTTACTTAGTTGATAAACAAATTGGAGAACCTCAAATCATGCTCTTCTTAACCAAGGAATCACCTTGTTCAAGAGCTTATGCCCACATTGCAAACAACGTTACAGATTTCAAGATTAAAAAGTTAACAATGAAAAATGCACAGTGTGTGCCGAACGCCTTCACTATGCAAGTCCTTCATTACTTAGTAACTAAAAATGTAAACGTATGTTTCCAACATTACTCTTTGTGATAGATCACGCCATCCATCCAAAAAGCTGCATTGATAGGGATGCAACATTAAATCCGTCTACTGCCAAAATTTATTATTCTATCTCATTCTTATAATCCCATATGAGATAATTTCATAATCAAGTTAGCCGAGTTAGCTAACTGAATACAGAGTGTGCACTTACAACTAACTAAGGTTTCAAAGTTGTACATGTTCAAATTAAGTAACTTGAACTTAGTAAATTATTTCACCTAATGTTTACTTATAGTTAACGTCATCAAAATATTGCGAACATCGGACAATACTTTGATTACATTGAATGTTCGAACCAACTGCTTAACATATTCATCATATGTTAATATTTAACATTTTGTTGTATTACAAGTTCAACACCATAGTTTGCTTCTAGAGTTACACTCTCGGAAACATGCACTACAATGAGAGCTTATTTACACTTTTATGTCAAAATGTAGTGTTCACTCTTATGTTTGAATATGCCCCTCCTTCCGAAGTCAAAGACGCACTTTCGAACATAAGTCTTTCCCCGTTTGAACACTCTAGTTAGACCCAATATTGAATCTTGACCTAAGCCAAAACTCAATCGACATAGTCACGTTCTCAAATCATGTGTTATCCCAAGTCCAAACACCTTAAAGAAAAAGAAAAATTTTCAATAATGTGTAGAATTACAATATCACAAGACACACCTCAGAAAACTTAGTTTGTAAGCCAGAACAAACTAACACGCCACATCTTATGGAGTTTATGGTAAGGTAACATGAACATCTATAAGGTAAAGTAACCTGGCATACAACTTGGAAGTTGCCTTCCAAGTGCTACCTTTGACATTCGAGTCCATAACCCACACCCACTTAAGAAGTAGGTGTACTCTAAAGAGTTATAGATCTCAGGACCAACTCTCCACGCAGAATTCAGACGTTAGCGAAACAAAATATAGTACTTCAAGAATTTAGAACTAACTAAACCCTAAAACACACCACACTTTAGGCAGTCCTATTGACCGTAAAGAATGGCTCTGATACCAATTGTCAGAGTTTTAACCCAAAGGGCCAACACGTGGCAACACGTGGCTGCCAAGTGGTCATTCGGCATCATCACCCTATGTGAGCAACGCTAAGTTTCCCAGAACAACCCCAATGACCCCTAGGGTTAGACTCTAATGCCCAAGTGGACATGAGACTTAGGGTTTAGCCTAAGTCTCCCTAGAATGTTTACCCCAAAACCCTTGAGGGATAACCCTAGTTGACTTAGGGTTTAGCCTTAGAAGACCTAGACATGCTCATGCCCTAACCCCCATCAAGGAGACGTGTGTTCCACACATACCCCTGGACAGAGCTAAGGCATCGTCACTTACCCCTTGAGGAATCACCCTCATCCAGGAGTACAACCCCTTTAGGGTGACAAGGGGTACCCTGAACCACGACTAACCCCTAAGGGTTTGAGTGGCCAAGTTTACCCTAGACCTAGGGCTTGTGGTCATAGTTTTACTATGACTCGACCCTTTACTTTGGGGTTTGACTGTTGTTACCTACCGAGTTGTGTGGCGAACCCTAGTTGTAGTGAGAAACAGCCCCGCTTAGTGCACTTAGGTGTTTAGGGGTAGTCCGGCCGGCTGTCACTAGGTACCTTGAGAAACTCTAGGCGAAGGTAGTACTTACCCTCTAGAAAACTCTCCCCCAGTTTGACGTAGGTTTTCCGTTAAATATAGCTTGTCAAAAAGGGTTAGGGACACCCTAGGGTTGACCTAACCCTAGGGTTGCCCTAACCCCACGCCCTAATACCCCCCCTAGGGGTTAGGTTTAGGGTTAGGTTAGGACAACCATTTTCTCTAAGGGCTGGCATTTCCGTGCCAGCCCACTTACTCATTTAGGTAAACAGGGGGGGGGGGGTCCGTCACATAAATAAGGTAGAGTATATGTAGTGAGGCTTCCTGGGTTCAAAAGAGAGCTCGTTAACCTCCTACCGGTGCAAGCTAAGCTTGTGTCGTCAAGGTGCAACCCTCTGTTGTGCCGCCCAAACTTCCACACGACAGGGGTACAACCCACCCTAGGGTTAGACTATCCTTATCGTTGGCAGGATCTTGCCTTTGAGATAGGGCACGTCACTTCCAAGGAGTTAGCAGATTCCTTGGTCCGAAAACCTGCTCGCAAGCTCAAAGGTATTGCCCGAGTTCACGTTCCGCAGAACTAGTGGTTGAGGCCTTGCTCCGGCCGCCTCAACCACGCCAAGCTAGGAACACACCTAAACTCGGCTAGTCCGTGTATCCTGATTCACAAGGTGAGTCTCGTTCGTGGACTTGTCAGTTAGGGTTTAGTTCCTAAGGCTTGGGTTCCTAATACGGGTTACTTTACCAGATTCCGTGGGGTTTCCAGAGAGGGGATTCCAGGGTTGGCACCTGGCAAGCCGCCTTTGTGGCACCAGGTAAAAACTCTGACAATTGGTATCGGAGCAAGTTCTCTGCGGTCAGTAGGACTACCTTAAGTCATAGAGTGTTTCAATGTTTAGATAACTCTAAATTCTTGATCTACTCTATCGCTTTGGTTACATGTCTGTATTCTGCGCAGAGAGTTTGATCCTGTGAGTTGTCAAACTTCGGAGAACACTTGCTCAGTGAGTCGGCGTGAGATTCTAGGTATGTCCGAAAGTCTTATGCTAGTTTAAGCTGATGTGTGTGGGTGTACAACCTGTGCAGGGTGTTTCCAACTTACATTGGGAATATTCCAGCATATTCTCCGAGTGTTGAAACTAGGGTTCAATACGATGAGCAAAAGAAAGCAACCGAGCCTGAGGCAGAGAGGGCTGTCGCAGAGGCTCAAAATGAGGAGATGGATGAGGCTGATCCAGGTCGACCCCCTAGGTTAGACAACGACCTGGTTGGCGTGAAATAATGATGGATGCCCTAAACGAACTTCGAGGGGATGTCTTGGGGTTGAACGACCGAATCGATAATGTTGCCGTTCGGATTCCAACGAATACGCAGTGCCAGATGTTCCGCAACCAGACACACGGAAAAAGAAGAAGAAGCATGACTCAGAGTCAGGTTCCTCTGAATCAGATTCTTCGACGGAAGTAGTTGGTGGAGGTCCCAGTAAATTCAAACCGGTAAAGCCTTCGAATTTCATGGGTTCAAAGGATTACAAGGTTTTGGATGACTGGTTGTATGATATGGAAAGCTATTTCGAGGCTGCTTCCGTGAGAAAGACAGAAAAGGTTGCATGTGCCAAGCAGTTTCTTAAAGAAGAAGCTAAGACTTGGTGGCGAATTGTTGAAGGTGAACGTGGATACCGAAACAGCTGGAAGCACATGAAAAAGGAGATCAAAAAGCAGTATATGCCGGATGATCTCGGTTTGCGATTGCGTGCTGACCTGGCACTTTGTCAACAGGGAGTTCGGGGAAGTCCATGGACCACGTTTATCGATTCGAAAGTGTACGGCGATTGGTGCCAAATATGAGCGATGATGAAGCTCGAAGTTGCTTCATGGCTAGCTTGAATGAGAAAAGCGAAGGGAGATCTTAAGGTACAAGCCACAAGCTATCGGGAATGTCAAGAGGCAGCTCAAAAGGTTGCTTATGGCATGTCGTTAGAAGACTTGTACAAAGGGGAGGAAGCAAAACCTAAACCAAGGAGGTTTCCTCCAAAGTCTGGGTTCAGAAGGTTTGATAGGCGACCAGATCAATCGCCATCAATTCGAAGTGCAAGTCCCTTTGTTGGCAGTTCCAAGTTTTCGGACACATCAAGACCCACCGGATTTCGGAAACCATTGGCGTTACCACCTCCTCAGCAGACCAAAGGATCGGCTCCAAAGTCTGCTCCCCCGCGTTCCGCAGGCGGGGTCGTGAAATGTTATAATTGTAACAAGCCTGGTCATTTTGCTAAAGAGTGTCCGGCACCCTCACAACAATCAGGACATTTCAAGGCGATGGTAGAAGAGGAAGTTGCTGAACCAGAAACGCTTGAAGATCCGGAAGATGAGTCAGAAGAGGTAATGTTGTGCCAGACACAACCTGCCTTATTCGCTATTCAAGACAAAACTGACCCTTTGCTATATTTGACAGGAAGGATACGAGGGGACCGAGTCCGAATGATGATCGATACTGGAGCAACATACAACTTCATATCGACTAGTCTAGCTCGTCGATTGAATTTGGATGTAATAAAGATGTGTGAAATAAAGATCAATTTTGGCAAAGGTTCTCAAAATACTAATAATATAGCAAGGGCAGTTCCTGTCCAAATCAAAGATTGGAAGGCTAAGCTAGACTTAGTTGTCTTGAATATGACGGGGTTTGACTTTGTTTGGGTATGGAATGGTTCCATAAACATGTAATCGAAATGAGGGGTTCCGGAGATAATCGAATCACGCTTGCAGCAGATAAAGAAGCATTAGAAAAACACGCTCAGAATGGAAACGCTAACTGATAAGGATTGGAATCCTATGTTCCTTACCTTACTCAGTTGCGTAAGGCAGTTAGACATCGGGAACGTGTGTTTCTTGCAATGGTTTTGGATACTGGTGAAGTCAAAATAGGAGATGGTCAAGAATCTGTTCCTAACCTATTTTGGAAGTCTTGAACATGTTTAAGGATGTGTTGCCAGAAGACTTGCCGCCTGAGTTACCTCCACGTCGAGTTGGACCACAGATAGAGATTTTGCCAGGTTCGTCTCCACCGGCAAGAGCCCCATATCGGTTGAATCCTCAAGAGTTAGTAGAATTGAAGAGACAGCTGACAGAATTGATTGGTCGAGGACACATTCGACCTAGTCGATCGCCATATGGTGCACCTATCTTGTTTGTAATGAAAAAGGATGGTACGATGCGAATGTGTGTGGACTATCGAGCGCTGAACGCGATAACTATCAAAAAAAAGTATCCTCTTCCACGAGTGGACGACTTATTTGATAGACTATCAAAAGCAAAGTATTTTCAAGAATAGACTTGAGGTCTGGGTACCATCAGATTCGGGTAGCAGAGAATGACATTGAGAAGACCGCTTTTCGAACGCGTTATGGATCATTTGAGTTTCTAGTCTTGCCATTCGGGTTGTGCAATGCTCCAGCAACTTTTTGCACAATGATGGATGATGTGTTTAGAGACTATCTAGACGAGTTCGTGGTGGTGTATATTGATGACATTCTGGTTTTCAGTTCGACAATTGAAGAACATGTGGAACACTTAGAAAAAGTGTTTCAGAGGTTGAGAGAGAACCAGTGTATGCTAAAGAAAGCAAGTGCGCATTTGGTCAAACCAAGATAGATTTCTTGGGACACTTGATCTCAGGTGGGGAGGTTGCCATGGACCCAAAGAAAATTCAAGCTATTACTGAGTGGATGACTTAAAAGACGTGCATGAAGTTAGATCATTTCTTGGTCTGACAGGGTATTACCGAAGATTCATAAAGGGTTACTCGAAATAGCGGCCCCATTGACAGATCTTACGAAGAACATTCCATGGCATTGGACTCCAGAGTGCCAACGTGCATTCGTCAAACTCAAAGAGGCTATCTCTTCTGAGCCAGTTTTGCAGTTGCCCATCTTTGAAGATCCCTTTGAAGTAGAATGTGACGCTTCCGACTTTGCAATTGGTGGTGTATTGCAACAAAAAGGACATCCAGTGTCCTTCTTTCGAAGAAGTTAGATGCCGCGCAAACTCGATGGCCTACCACGAAAAGGAGATGTATGCTATTGTTGCTTCCTTGGAGTATTGGCGTCATTATCTTCCAAGTCATGGCACTGTGGTTTGGACAGATAGTGTAACTCTAAGGTATTTTGAAACGCAGCCGAAGCTATCACCAAAGTATGCTAGATGGCAGCAGAAGTTGGCACGATTTCAGCCTGAAATCAACATAAGGCGGGAAAGGACAATGTGGTAGCTGATGCACTCAGTAGAAAGGGTCATCTTCGTATTATGTCAGCACCCGTGTCAACTTTGGTGGATGAATTTGTGACGGCGTATCCTCAGGACAAGTTTGCCAAGGAAGCTTTGAGCCTGGTGGCAAAGAGGAAACAAGTTCATCAATTACGAAGAGATGGTAATATTCCAGCAGGAATAGAAAGTCGAATGGATGCACTCAAACAGGCCATTTTGCAGTACGAGATGGAGTTCTTTATTATAAAGAAAAGAGACTCTATGTTCCAGAAGGGACATGGAGGGAGAGGCTGTTAAGAGAGCATCACGACGTTCCTTTGGCAGGACATGGTGGAAGGCATAAGACGTTGGCTTTGTTGAAGCAGGGATTCTATTGGCCGGGTATGATAGATGATGTTGCCAAGTATGTCAAGACATGCCCCACATGTCAACAAGTAAGAGCGTTCGCAAAAACGAGCTGGGAAGTTATGTATACCGATTCCAGAGCGGCCATTTCAAAGTGTTACTTTGGACTTTATCATGGGATTGCCAAAATCTTGTGGTTTCAATGCTTGGTGGTCGGTTTTCAAAGGTTCTCATTTTCATTCCAAACTGTAGAGACAGTGAATGCAAAACAAGCAGCAAAGTTGTTCTTCCACGAAGTCTAAAGAGTGCGAGGGCTACCGGAAACGATGATCTCAGATCGGGATCCTCGATTTACTGGCAAGTTTTGGGGAACGTTGTTCAAGCAATTTGGACGATGCTGAGTTTAGTACGGCTTTCATCCACAAACGGATGGTCAGACGGAGAGGGTAAACCGACAAGTCGAGGACTATCTCAGATGCTATGTTCAAGGTGATCAACTTGATTGGGCTGAACACTTAGATATGGCTGAGATATGTTACAATAACTCGATGCACACTGCAATCGGATGTAGCCCGATGGAAGTGTTAACTGGGAATAAGGGTGGTATTCCTCAGAGTATGGTGTTACCGAAAGACGATAGCAATCGAGTTCCATCTGTAGCAGAGTTCACGGGACAATTGTATCGAACATGGGAAGCTGCTCGTCAAGCGATGGCTGCAGCACAGGAAAGGTATCGTCAGCAGTACGATAAACATCGGCGGGATGTAGAGTATCAGGTTGGGGATATGGTATTGTTGAGTACCAAAAACCTGAAGGTTCCAACGACTCTTTCGAGGAAGTTTCTATCGCACTACATAGGTCCATACAAGGTGGTGAAGCAAGTAGGGAAAGTGGCTTATGAGGATCTTCCTCCGGAGTTGGGAACAATACACAATGTGTTTCATGTCAATTTACTCGAGCCATTCCACAAGGATGAGAAACATCCGCAGAGATATGAAAGCTTACGTCCGCTTCCTGAGCTGGTCGGCGATATGAAGGAGTTCGAAGTTGAGTCGATATTGGATGCAAAGGATATTAAACGCCGAGGGACGCGAAACGTAAACGAGAATATCTTGTCAAGTGGAAGGGTTACCCGGCATGCGAGTCGACATGGGAACCATTGGATAATCTACAGAACGCGATGGAGATAGTGAAGGAGTTTGAGGCAAGGTCTCAAACTGTTAGTAATGATGATAAGGAATAAAGCAAGTCTTTATTTCTTATTAACCAAGGGGCCGGCAACAACACTAACTAGAGGCCTCCTATATAAATTCTAGTTAAATAAAGAAATTAACCAGTGTTGTGTGCGTCGGGTGACAGACTTTGCAGACGTGCAAAAGGTCTCCAAATGACTTCATGTCGCAGGTGGTGCCTCCGGCAGCTGGGTTTACGACTCAGTGAACGACGGTTCTGAAGTACTTGGTTTCGCGTAATGCAAGGGGGGTAATAAAACTTATGTGAACTTTTGGCTGACTCCACATAGAGTGATATGTTAGTTTTGGTTAATTTTTTCTAACATTATCTAGTCTTGGAGTTGGACGTCAACGAGGACGTTGACATTTTCAAAGGCGGGGAGTGTGTCATAGTTTTTACTATGACTCGACCCTTTACTTTGGGGTTTGACTGTTGTTACCTACCGAGTTGTGTGGCGAACCCTAGTTGTAGTGAGAAACAGCCCCGCTTAGTGCACTTAGGTGTTTAGGGGTAGTCCGGCCGGCTGTCACTAGGTACCTCGAGAAACTCTAGGCGAAGGTAGTACTTACCCTCTAGAAAACTCTCCCCCAGTTTGACGTAGGTTTTCCGTTAAATATAGCTTGTCAAAAAGGGTTAGGGACACCCCTAGGGTTGACCTAACCCTAGGGTTGCCCTAACCCCACGCCCTAATACCCCCCCCTAGGGGTTAGGTTTAGGGTTAGGTTAGGACAACCATTTTCTCTAAGGGCTGGCATTTTTGTGCCAGCCCACTTACTCATTTAGGTAAACAGGGGGGGGGGGTCCGTCACATAAATAAGGTAGAGTATGTAGTGAGGCTTCCTGGGTTCAAAAGAGAGCTCGTTAACCTCCTACCGGTGCAAGCTAAGCTTGTGTCGTCAAGGTGCAACCCTCTGTTGTGCCGCCCAAACTTCCACACGACAGGGGTACAACCCACCCTAGGGTTAGACTATCCTTATCGTTGGCAGGATCTTGCCTTTGAGACAAGGGCACGTCACTTCCAAGGAGTTAGCCAGATTCCTTGGTCCGAAAACCTGCTCGCAAGCTCAAAGGTATTGCCCGAGTTCACGTTCCGCAGAACTAGTGGTTGAGGCCTTGCTCCGGCCGCCTCAACCACGCCAAGCTAGGAACAACACCTATAACTCGGCCAGTCCGTGCATCCTGATTCACAAGGTGAGTCTCGTTCGTGGACTTGGTCAGTTAGGGTTTAGTTCCTAAGGGTTGGGTTCCTAATACGGGTTACTTTACCAGATTCCGTGGGGTTTCCAGAGAGGGGATTCCAGGGTTGGCACCTGGCAAGCCGCCTTTTGTGGCACCAGGTAAAAACTCTGACACAAACTTTGCAAGGTCTCCAAGTAACTTTTGAAGGTGGTGCCTTCGGCAACTAAGCTTGCCGCTTAGTGAACGACATTTTTGAAGTACTTGGCTTCACTTAAACGCAAGGGGGTAATAAAACTTGTGAACTTTTTGCTGACTCCGCATAGAGTGATTAGCATTAGTTTTTAATTAATTTTTTCTAACCCAGTCTAATCTTGAAGTTGGACGTCAACAAGGATGTTGACATTTTTAAATCCGGGGAGTGTGTCATAGTTTTTATTATGACTCGACCCTTTATTTGAAGGTTAATTGTTGTTACATATTGGATTATGTGATGAACCCTAGATGTAGAAGAAACATGCCCGCATAGTGCACTTGAGTATCTAGTGATGGTCCGACCGAGTGTCGTTGGGTATTTACAAGAAACTCTAGGCGAAGCTAGCACTTCTATTTAGAAAACTCTCCCTTTGTTGACGTTCCAAGTTAGGTTGTATAGCTTGTCAAAAAGGGTTAGGGACACCCCTAGGGTTGACCCAACCTTAAGGTTGCCCTAACCCATGCCCTAATTCCCCCCCTCTAGGGGTTAGGTTTAGGTTTAGGTTAGGCATCTCATTTTCATTAAGGGCTAGCATTTTTATGCCAGCCCACTTACTCAATTAGGAAAATGTGGGGGGGGGGGGGGGGGGGTCCTCTGTCACATAAACAAGGTAGAGTATATGTAGTGAGACCTCATGGGTTCAAAAGAGAGCTCGTTATCCTCCTATCAGTGCAAGCTAAGCTTGTGTCGTCAAAACACAACTCTTCGTTGTGCCGCCCTAACTTCTACACGATAGGGGTACATCCCACCTTCGTGTTAACCTACCCTTATCGTTGGTAGGATTTCACCCTTGTGACCGGGTACATAACGTCTAAGGAGTTAGTCAATTCTTGGGACTGTTAACCCGCTTACAAGCTTGGAAGGATTACCCAAGTTTACGTTCCACAAGACTAATGATGAGGCCTTGCTCTAGCCGCCTCATCCACACCAAGCTAAGAACGATACTTGCAACTCGGCTAGCCCACACATCCTAACTCATGAGGTGAGCCACTGGGGGTATGAGTTCCTAAGTGACGGGTTCCTAACATGGGTACTTTACCAGATAACGTGGGGTTTTCAGAGGGATTCCAGGGTTGGCATTTGGCAAGCCGCCTTCATGGCACCAGGTAAAAACTCTAGCAAGAGGTGTTTAAATACTTCCTCCTTATTAGCATAAGCCTAGCTTATGTTATTAAGGCACACCTTTTGTGCCGCTCTACGTAAGGGTATGTCACATCTTAAGGGTAACCTACCCTTAGCATTGGCAGATCCACACTAATGTGCTCGAGTATGTCACATTCAAGGGGTTGCTTAACTCCTTTCGTTTGGTAACCCATTTACACAACTAAGAGGTCTTGTCAAAGTACATGTTAGTTTAAAGGTTGAGACTTGTTTCCAACTTTTTCCTTTATGCAAAGCTAAGAGTAGCACTCACAACTAGACAAGGCACTCATCGTAACTCCTAATGTGAATATTGTTTATGCTCTTGTCCAATTGTGAGCATAAGATCTTGGTAAGTAGGTTCTCATTACTATGTTCCTGAAGGTTTATAAAGAGGGCTTCTAGGGTTAACATATGTGAACCACATTTGTGACACCAAGTGTAGCTCTTAAGTTTGAAGGGTTATGACAAAATAGTCCACGTCTTAAAAATGATGTCACATGAACATGCGACACTAAGTTAGATGGCACATAGTACTATGCCCAAGGCACGACCTTTGAGGTTGTGTCATGGGTTTAATGTCAAGAGGTTTGATATCCTAGCAATTAAGCATGCTTGTGCTTACATCATCTTGAGCAAGGTTAGGTGTCATAATTGGGTGTGCTAGCAACCACACTAGTGTTCTTCTTGGAGGTGTATGAATATGTTCAAGGGTTGAACAACTTAAACTTATTAACATGAGCTTTTTTTGTGAGGCACTTGCATGGTCACATGCTTAAGATTGTCCAAACCCAGCCTTAGGGGGTTTATCTAATAAAACAGACGTGTCCACCTATGCCGCACACTCGTGTTCTCATTAAGTACTAGCCTTGGGACTAGAGTATGACTTGGCCACACAAACCCGTGGGTCAGGGTACCCAAAAGGGGTTGTATTTTTGGATGCTCAAGGTGTAAGTCATGATGTCTTGGTTTTATCACAAGGGTATGTATAAGAAATGTCTTCTTGGTGAGGTTAAGGCATAAGCATGTCTAGGTTTCTTTGGGCAAGATCCTAAAGTCTACTCTTTGGGGTTCGGGGATAGTCACAGTAGAAGACTTAGGGTAAGACTTTTATATGGTTATGACCTAATGTTACTGATGAAGTTGGGTCTACCTTCTCGCTTGCCACGAGTTGCTAATGCTAAAATTATTTGCATAAAATGGGTACTCTTGGTGCCAAGCTACTAAAGTTTTTACCTTCAAATTACAAGTTATTCTCGAGCATCTTGTTGGCATATGCGGTGATCATTGCATTCTATGAAACTGAATGCTTATGCTCGCATTAGGGTGTTAAGCCTTGGGCATCCGCTCAAGGGAGATTAGGTCTCGTAACTAAGTGTGATGATGTCGTATGACCACTTAGCCACATCCTTTTTAGTTAAAACTCTAACACACCCCACCTCAATTTATCCTTTTTATTTTAAATAAACAACTAAGATATATAAAGTTGTGTATTAAATAGAAAAGCTCTTTAAATTTTTAGCATATTGCATGGTAATTATGAAACAAGGCATATTCTAAAATCAATTTCAATGTTATAATTATTATATTATATTTGAACAGTAAAGTTAAATGTAATAAAAGTATAAAACATTATTTTTTCAATGAGAATTAATAGAAAACTTAATCCAATAATAAGTAAAGACACTATTAAAAATAAAGTTAAAGCATGTTTAAAGTCGAAATGATTAAAATAATATTGAATGAACCTAAAAGTAAAATAAAATATTATGGTTAAAACATTTAGAATACATGTATTGAAAATTCAATAATATTTAATTACATTAAAACTTCAAAACATGACAAAAAGAGTAAAATAATACGTATAATCATTTTTATAATAAGTGTAATGAATGTGTTATACACACTATATCATTTCCTTCCAAAATTAAACAAGCTCGTGCTGACGTGGGAGTGGGGTCAATTTATGAAATAGTACCAGTGAATGTAAATAAAAGAATATGAAGAAATAATATAAGAATATATTATTAGTATATAAATATGTGATTAGCAACATATTAATCCCCATGGATCTTTCACATCCAGGACACTACAAGGGCGTAAAAGAACTGGTTGATTCCGGAGTGAGCAAGTTACCCAGTATATATATTCGCCCACAACACGAGCGCCCATCAAATTCTAAGTCTACTTCAAACTTCCCGGTAATAGATCTCTCTTCTGCAAATGCTGCTAAGCAAATTGGTCACGCTTGCAAAACATTGGGCTTCTTCCAGGCAAGTAAACAATGTGTGCGTGCGTGTGTGCGCATGTGTAGATATAAACGTATATACACTAGCTATATACGTATATTCTGTACATATTTTGAACTAGAAATATGCAACTGTACATATGCACTTCATTATGTTATATGTATTTGATGTATGTATGGGATAGGCTATGTCATCTAGGCTTCTCTTTGTTGGTAGTACAGAACTGTGTGATATGTAGGTGTACATGTATGTGTTCGTGTCGAAGTAGAGTATGTATGTAGGCAGCTGTGTGTGTGTGTGTGTGTGTGTTGAGACTTGAAGAGAGATAGAGAGTATGTAAAATTAAGCAATAAAACACATAGGATATATTAAGACATTTAACATCACACACGCATCTATGTCCACACAAACAAACAAGCAAACAATATACAATATATGTATGCACACACACACACAACACTCTTGTTGTAGGTGATCAACCATGGAGTGCCACATACAACAATGGACAACATGTTATCAGTGGCTCATGAATTTCATAACCTTCCCAATGAGCGTTACTTCTCAACTGATATCCGCTCAAGAATGAGATATGCAACCAGTTTTAATGTTGTCAAAGACAAGGTTCATATATATTATGCTAAACACTAATTTAAATAATAAAAATAATTAGTATAATATATTTTTTCTCATTAAGGTTCTTAACTGGAGGGACTTTCTTCGACACGATTGTCTCCCATTATCTGAGATGACTGAGCTGTGGCCTGATAAATCTGCCTCTTATAGGTAAAAACTATATATATAATCGCATGCGTGCGTGTGTTTAGTGTGTATGCTTATACACAAGAAGACACATATAGAATGTGAATCTGTTTGTGTTCTCTCTCACACACACACACGCACGCACGCACCTCTTGTAAACTGGAAGTTTTGTCATGCTGCAGTCTTGCTACCTATAATTAGTGAAAACTTTGTATTGAATCATATTGCTAATCTTATGATATATATACTCCTATACTTGTGCATGATTGTTATAGATAACTTCTGCGCATGTAGAGAGAGAGAAGTATACGTGCATGTCCTAACCACATCGTCTTATATAACACACACACACACACAAACACATACATATACATACATACATACATACGTATGTGTGTGCGTGTGTGTGTACAGATAGACAATTTTTATGCCAATAACTGATATTATATGCAGGCAAATCACAGCTGAGTATTCGACCTGTGTTAGAAATCTGGGAACACACTTATTAGATGCTATCTCAGAAAGCTTAGGCCTGTCTCGAGATTACATTAGCAAGGCATTTGGTGGGCATTCACAGGTGATATAAATAAATCTGTGTTGTGTGTGTGTGTGGTGTGTGTGGTGTGTGTGTGTGTGTGTATGTATATAGACACACACACACACACAGACAGAGAGAGAGAAAGAGAGAGAGAGAGAGACCCATACAAACACACAACGCATAGTTATACTAATATACTATACGGTAGTAATTACATTAGTTAATATGCAGGTTATGGCTCTGAATTATTATCCAGCATGCATTGAGCCAGATCTTGTGCTTGGCCTTGCCCCACATACAGATCCAGGGTCTACGACAGTACTCATGCAAGATCATGACGTCACTGGTCTACAAGTCCGTCACAATGGAGCTTGGTACACTGTTGAGCCTGTAAAGCATGCCTTTGTTGTTAATATTGCCGACCAGCTGCAGGTAAATACATACACAGACATGTATATGTGTGTGTATGTAGAAAGACATATTGGATTAAGTAAACTAGTATTATCTGATGCATATATTGTGAGTAAACTGGTATAGATTAAGTAAACTAGTATTATCTGATGTATATACTGTTTAGATTAAGTAAACCAGCTGCAGGTAAATACACACAGACGAGTGTATGTGTGTTTATATTAAGTAAACTAGTATTATCTGATGTTTTGCAGATACTTAGCAATGATAAATACAAGAGTGCTGAGCACAGGGCCATAGTGAACTACAAACAAGCAAGAATGTCTATTCCAACTGCACTCGGACCGTCATGGGACAGTTTAGTAAAACCAGCACCCGAACTCGTTGATGAAGATAATCGCCTGCTTTTAAACCTGTACGGTACCAGGATTACATGCTCTCATTGCAAGGCCGTACACTTGAAAAGCCTGTATTGGATTCCTACAGGATATGAATTGCTTCAAACTCTAGCTCGGATTCCATGTGTGTGTGTGTGAGAGAGGGGGGGGGGGAGGGGGAGCGATTATAGGTCGCATATCTAAACCTAGGTTAACTATTAGCTAATTTGAAATTTGATAGACGTTAGGATTCCGACGGCTTTGATCAGTTTAATTTTAGTCCTAATAGATAAATTTTCGAAGTGGCTAAAGAGATCGGGACCGTCCACGTGGCGCATTTCTATTCCCTTTCTGACGTCACACAGACTATATATTGCCCTAACGTTCATATTTTAATCAAGGGGGAAGATGAAGCCAGTACTACTCCTTTTATTGATTTCAGCAGGTATGCTTATCACATGTTTTAATCTTTGTCTAGTTTTTTTTAGATATTTTGTATTTATTTTCTAATTATTTTGATTTCCCATGTAGTTTTCTGTGTTACTTCTGCAACTATCATTGGGATAGACCTTGGGACAACATACTCTTGTGTGGGAGTATTTCAGAACGGACACGTGGAGATCATAACCAATAATCAAGGGAACCGTATCACTCCATCTTGGGTGGCTTTCAACGGCCAGGAGCGTCTCATCGGTGAAGCAGCCAAGAATCAAGCAGCTTCAAACCCTGAAGGAACCCTCTCCAACGCAAAAAGATTAATTGGAAAGAAGTAAGTGTATGTGTGCGCGCGCGCGTGCGTGTTCTATACTAAACATGTTTAATCTGTTGTTTACAGTTTTAATGATCCTGAAGTTCAAAAGGAGATCAAACTTCTTGGGTTTAAGGTGGTGGAGAAGAATGGTAAACCATACATGCAAGTTAAGGTGAAAGGGGAGATGAAGCTGTACAGTCCCGAAGAAGTCAGTGCCATGGTGCTCTCAAACATGAAAGAAACCGCCGAGGCTTACTTGGGAAAGAAGGTTACTCACGCCGTCATCACAGTTCCAGGTGTGTATGCGCGCGCGTGCGTGTGCGTAGTTTCTTAGACATCTAACAAATTTATAAATTGCAGCATATTTTAACGACGCACAGAGACAAGCTACAAAGGATGCAGGTGCAATTGCGGGTCTCAACGTGAGCCGAATTATCAATGAGCCTACAGCAGCAGCCATAGCTTACGGATTGGACAAGAAAGGAGTGAGAAGAACGTCCTTGTATTTGACCTTGGTGGTGGAACTTTTGATGTGAGTATATTGACCTTGGACGATGGAGTCTTTGAAGTCCTATCAACAAATGGCGACACACATCTTGGAGGTATGTGTGTGCGTGTTGTATGTGTATGCAGGACGTGTATTAATGTTTACTACAGGTGAGGACTTCGATCAGAGGGTGGTGGAGTACTTCATGAAGCTAATCAAGAAAAATATGATAAGGATGTAAGTAAGAACAGCAAGGCCATTGCCAAGCTTCGTAGAGAAGTGGAGCGTGCGAAAACGAGCACTGAGCACGCAGCACCAGGTGAAGGTCGAGATAGAGTCGCTGTTTGATGGCGTGGATTTCTCTGAGACGCTAACAAGGGCGCGGTTTGAGGAGCTTAACGGGGATATCTTTAAGAGAACGATGGGACCTGTGAAGAAAGCTCTGGATGATGCCGGTTTGAAGAAGTCTGATATTCATGAGATTGTTCTAGTCGGTGGATCTACTCGAATTCCCAAGATCCAGCAATTGTTGAGTGAGTTCTTTAATGGGAAGGAGCTTAATAGAGGAGTTAATCCTGATGAAGCGGTTGCTTATGGAGCTGCAGTTCAGGGTGGTATTCTTGGTGGTGTTACCGATAGTACACTTGAAGGTGTGCGCGTGCGCGTGTGTGTGTATGGTACTAACTAAGCATATGTTTACAGGTGTTGTGATACTCGATGTGACACCCCTTACTCTGGGAATTGAAACAGCTGGTGGAGTTATGAGTAAGCTTATTGGGAGAGGATCATCCATCCCCACAAAGAAGTCTCAAGTGTTTACAACATATCAGGATCAGCAAACGGCTGTCTCTATTCGGGTAAGATCTCTCTCTCTCTCTCTCTCTCACACACACACACACACA